>CAUOFW020008235.1:10349-20446 GCA_963454935.2 Ilex paraguariensis
GGGATGTGCGGTGATGACCATGTTTCGGGATATTTGGCTTGAGAGAAATGCAAGAATGTCTGAAGCCAAAATGGAGGTGGATTGCATTTGGAAAAGAATGTGCTTCCCGGCTTCTTTTTGGGTTTCTATATGCCCACATTTTCCAGCAATTCCTGTTTGTAATTAGGGAGAACTGGAAATCCGTGTGACATGTAATTTTTTATTTGTATGTCTGCATTTGCTTGTATGCTTTTCTTATTGAACGACTTCTCGTCCCTCATGAATTCTTCTTATTTTTAATGAAAAGTAGTTTGTTGATCATCAAAAAAAACAAAGCAGTTAAGAAAGCCATAGAAAAGTTCTAAAATAAAAGCAATGAGTTCTGCAAGTCTGACTCAATATATATGAAAAAACACACCACTGTAAAAATGTAAACCACTAGAAACCATTACATTGCAACAAAAGCATACTGAATACTATAAGAATACTATCATTTTATATAAATAAAGAGCAATGTAGTTTATATGTTGTTACGTTACGCTATAATAGGATGTAACCCTTAAAGGGTATTTTTAGTACTTTTGTGGTTATATATATATTGACTGAGATGTAGTTGTGTAACCCTAACACACTACACTCTTTTCTTAATCCCTTTTCTCTTCTTCTTAATCTTTGCTTTTCTCTCTAGACCTAATTACACCAAAATCTAACTTGGTATTAGTGCAACGATCTAATTTTGAAGCCAAAGTTGCCCGTAATCATAGGAAATTGTCAGATCTAAAAAAGGGCATTGAAGTCATTTTCCAACTGCTGACATCATTTTTCTAGGATGGATTTTGGGTTTATTTTTCTTTTGCATTTTGCATTTTCTATGGGATTTTGGAGATTTGGCAGACGATTCTTACCATATTGGTCCGATTTCAATATGAATCGTTCGAGTTGACCCAATATAACTCCGAGTCCAGCTGATACCATCGAGTCACCACCAATTCAGGTGGAAATCAGAATTTTTGTGTAACGTGTATCAGTATTGGATCGACAATGGCCGAGTCATATTGGACTCAGCCGATACCTTGAACCATGAAATATATAGCCCCTGGTAATTTCTTCAAAGAAAATTTGACAAAGTGTACAAATTGAAAGAATAATATGTATATACATAACAGAAAGAAAATAATGGTAGGCATTACTTTCTATCATGAGTGTTTATTCACTGGTTGTTTGTTTGTTCATAAAGAAATTTGAATCCTAGCAGGGCCCTCATAGGCTAGGCATGCAATGACCACATATACAAGACAAGAGAACACACAAAAAAAATGTGCATATGGATAATAGGGAGATGGTGATCTTAGACATTATGTACAAACTAAGAAAACTATCATATCAGAGTTTACCTACTTATGTCATTGAGTCACCAGAATTCATCCTTCACAATATGCCATTGTCAATATATAAGTTTGAAAATTAGCTACAGATATGTAAGTTGCCTTTCATATCTCATACGTATAAAAAAATATTTATTTACATTTTTCCTTTTCTCCAATATGTTACTGCCCTAAATTATCTACAATTTTTGTGTTAGCATATCAGAGCTGTGCCATCATGCCATGTCTGATGCATCATGTCTGCATTGTGTATTTATGTCATTGCTACTTGGGAATCTGGTAACTCAAGTGCTCAACCTAATACTTGAGCATATTCTATGATGCATACATTTCCCTAAATAGGCATCTTTACTTTCCGAATTGAAGTTTCAGCAAGATTAAGGCCACCAATAACCCAGCATTCACCATTTAGTCTGCAAGTTAATCACACTACCAATCCCACCCAGCTTTAGATACTGTAAATTATCACAATACCAAACCTTCTCCCTCCCCTCTCCCCCCCTAAAAAATGTCATACAAGAGAGAAATTAAAAGTTTATCGTACAATTAAGGGTGTCCATGGGCCGGGGCTGGGTTAGGCCCGCAAATTTTTTTTCGGGCCGAGCCCGAGTAGTGTAGGCCCAAACCCTTACCAAGTGAGTTATCAGGCGGACTGGGGTGAGCTTCGAGTAGGGGTAGGCTACCTACAACCCAACCCACGAGCCTATTGCGCGGGCTTGCTAGACCGGTCTGTTCGCGGGTTTTTTTATATACNTAAAATTTTTTTCGGGCCGAGCCTGAGTAGTGTAGGCCCAAACCCTTACCAAGTGAGTTATCAGGCGGACTGGGGTGAGCTTCGAGTAAGGGTAGGCTACCTACAACCCAACTCACGAGCCTATTGCGCGGGCTTGCTAGACCGGTCTGTTCGCGGGTTTTTTTATATACAATTTCATTTAAAAATAACAAATATTTTTATAACTTAATATTTGTGTAAATTATATTTTTAAATCAAAGGTAGAGCCAAAATGGATAAAAATAAAATAATGAATAATTTTATTTTTGATTAAGGGATGAACTGNGGTAGAGCCAAAATGGATAAAAATAAAATAATGAATAATTTTATTTTTGATTAAGAGATGAACTGTATCTAATAGAATGAATACATCTCAATTAGGTTAACACCTATTCACTTATCTATTATTTACATTATTCTGCCATTTAAAACTTGTATGTTTCATATATGGAAAAGAAAATAATACATTATTTATGGTATCTAAAATTTTAAAACTTCAAATTCCGACATTGGAAGACTTATTTCAAAGTTTTAAATTTAATAGTGTAAAAGTATAACTTTTCTTCAAAGGGTGGGCGGGCTGACTCTTGGGTTAGGTTTTAACGGATTTTTTTGGGTGGATTATTGGGTTTGGGGGCAAATCCTAGCCCTCTTTTTAAGGATATTGGGCTCGGGCAGGCCAACTATCGGACCTCTCGAGTTTCAAGCTTATTTTTTACGGACTAGATACCAAGACCCGTGGGTAACCCGGCCCATGGATACACCCCTACGTACAACGTCTCAACTCTCAAGTACAAAAAAATAGCACAAGATGATATATGGTCGGAGTATACTATTCATTATATTAACTAACACAAATCATCACCTTTTGTGGAACTCATCTTCAAACTCTCTTCCCCAAATTGATTGCCCACCAGTGCCGTCTCCTAATGGATCTCCTGTTTGTATCATAAAACCTTTGATAACACGGTGAAAAATGAGATTGTCATAATAGCCATTCCTGCAGTGTGTTGTAAAGTTTTCCACCGTTTTTGGACATTCCTCAGGGTAAAGCTTCATGTGAATGTCACCCAGAGAGGTATGCATGATCTGGTGCATTGGAAATACAAAAAGATAGTAAACTTAAAATGTAAATTAAAAAGAGAAAACACTAACATCACAAAGCAAGCACGACGAACACCAAAAGATCATATGGCAAGCAAACCAAGGTCAAACCAGGTAGTATAAAACTCATCTAAGGCAATTCCTAGGAGTTTCTTTCTTGTCCAATAAGTGGTTATACTCAGCTTGAACCCATGTTTGCGTCAACACCAGCTTTCATCATTACACCAAGCAATGGCCGCTTGTGAAAACTATTATATAGTAATTCAAATAATTTACCAAGAAGTGAAAACAAAATTTCACAGGAAAAAAATTCAGCTTGAAACTTCACAAATGATTCCTGTTATTTGGGACGACTTCATATGCGGGAACGCTTCATGTATTAGAAGGCAATCATAGCAAATGCATTTTCTACAGTTGTGGCATAAAAAAAAACTCACAACATTATCTGGAAGGGATGTCGTAGCAGCCTTTCCCAAATCTGATACAGCCAAAAGTTCATCAGCAGGAGGCTTTTCATTGAACACATCCCTTCCCTTGGTAGCATCTTCAGGTTCCTCAGGTTCCCTCCGACTACAGTAACAAATAATTTATTTTTTTGATATGAGAAATATGACACAACAATTTATGTACTTCACAATAAAGTACATGTAAAGACCTGTGTATAATTGAGAGTAAAAACCAGATACAAACAAGTTTTACCATCACCAATGCATGAATAAGATCTAAAGAAAAGTGTTACACAATAACTGACACAACTCCACCTCAATTGGATTACAAAGAAACCAGCTACACAAAACNCAGTAAAAACCAGATACAAACAAGCTTTACCATCACCAATGCATGAATAAGATCTAAAGAAAAGTGTTATGCAATAACTGACACAACTCCACCTCAATTGGATTACAAAGAAACCAGCTACACAAAACAATCCTAGATTAGACCAAAAAAAAGATAAAAAAATCCAAGATAGTTCCAAGGTGTCTGTATATCATAGTTCTATTGCTACTTGACATGGCAATGNACAATCCTAGATTAGACCAAAAAAAAGATAAAAAAATCCAAGATAGTTCCAAGGTGTCTGTATATCATAGTTCTATTGCTACTTGACATGGCAATGTTTCAATGACTTGGAACATATGTAAGCATCTAGTAGTTGCAAAAATACTGTCAGATTGCAACCTTAATGCCAGGATGAATTCAAGAAAACAACCAAACTGATAAGCAACAGCTGATTCCTGTGCATCAATAACTCTTATACCTGAACAAATAGATTCTGTGTTTCTTGAAAGCACAGCATAAGAGAGTGGGATCTGTCAAAGGCTCTTTGCTTTCATTGGCATTTGCTGCAGCAGCAGGAATTTTTCTTACCTTTTTACTGCTTCTGTCACCTTGATACAGCGCAATCCTTAAGAATCTATCATTGTTCTCCACCTTTCCAAGAATTCGGGAAACTTTATTTGTATGTAAATTTATGACCTGTAAACACCAAAGTAATAAGATGTTGGATATAAAATAAAAACAAAAAAAAAACCATCTAAAAGTCATTTTTATTGCTGACAAGGCAAATTCAATGCAACTGACTTAAGTTGTATCCAGTAGAATCTAAAGACAAGACCAATGAACAAAAATCTACTTGCAGTTACAGGACAATTGATGTCTTACTTTTATTCCAAGGAGGGTTGCATATATAAGAAAGTTAGAGCTTTCATCAAAAACTGCATTTGGTTGGGGAACATTATCTGTTTTCTCAAATTCTTTTTCTACAGCCATTCTTCGGCCAAAATCAATAGCTTCCAGTCTGTATAAGGGAACATCACTTCTCTGGAGATCTTGGGCCACCTAAACAATGCAAGAGAAGTGGTTATGACAGCAATGTCTAAGGAAAATTTGTAAAATGAAGCTATGAAAATGATTGCAGCATTTAATTATTACCTCAAGAGATTCATCGTAAACTCGCCTTAATTTGCCTGTTCTAAACCAAAATACACGGATTCTACGGTCAGGTGACGTGATGGAAAATTGCTTACCATCTGGNCTGTTCTAAACCAAAATACACGGATTCTACGGTCAGGTGACGTGATGGAAAATTGTTTACCATCTGGGCTCACCTGAGAATCAATGCCATACAGGATGGTATAGTTGTGAATAATAATTGGAAAAGGAATGAGTGCGAGTTTTTCCAAATATTTATTAAATAAATAACAGATGAGATATTCATATCAACTATCCATATATTCACATAACTTATGATGAATTCACGTTTCTAGCAGAAATCAGGTATGATCTGGTACTAGTATTCAATATTAAGCCAAAAATCTTCTGAGCCAATTGGTATGTATCTTACCTCAATGGCAGAAACAGTTGTTTTGCATTTCACAATTTCAAAGAGATTAGTATCACTTTTCAAGCTAAAACCCATCCTGCATGCAAATGAGAAACAAATATTAGTATAAAGGGAATCAATTAATGGAAACAAGAAAATTTAGGACAAATTTTCGAATCTCATATAGGTATGTATGCATAATGATACTAGTATACATATTGGACTTCAGTTGGTGTTCTAGGCATTACTTCAGACATAAGACCAAGCAAATTAGACAGCAAACAAGGTCAAATAGCATATACATAAAAGTGGATTTACATATTCTCAAATTACTTCACTTTTAGCAGTGAGTGTCCCACACAAAGCATATGATACCAAAACAACTAGGGAAAAAATGGAAAGAAAGGAAAAGAAAGAAAGGGCATAGAGAGAAAGACAGAGATTAGCAAACAAGAGAACTACTCCAGCCCATTTGCATATCAATTATCAATACTTCCATTATAAGTTCCTCCACAAGCAATAGTTCAGCTACATATTCTGTTGTTTTATGAAGATCAAATATTAAATTATTTGTGATAGAATCCCCTACAAATTATTAGTGGAGATCTCCAGCCAACATTCATTGAATTCGCAAATATATGGATGCTTCACAGATACTCACCCATTCTCTGGGAACTGCAGTGTCGCAGGATTCCAGTATTCAATGATTCCCTTGGCATCGGCAGAAATCACCGTGTCAAAAACATGATTGTACTTCATAACTTTTGCTGGGCCCAAGTGTATCTGGACAGAAAATGACAGAAGCCATAAAACCTTAACAAAGGGAACGTAATAGCACAGCATCAAACAACTGAACTAGAAACTAACAATATACCAATATACCTCTCTAGAGATAATGGGTTCATTTGAACCAGCTCGCGCATCATATATGTGCACAAATGAGGAGTCACTGTCACTAATAGCAAGCTTGGCTTTTACATCACCTTGTTTATAAACCCATTCAATAGCAGCAGGTACAAATGGAAGACGTATCATGACCATCATATCATAATTGACCACATCATATATTTTCACAGAACGGTCGTTTGAAATTGTACAGCAAAGCATACCATCCACACTAACCTGCAAAGCTGAAATTCGGTCATGGTGAATATTGTATACATAAATCATAATAACCACCCAAAAGAGACGATCACATCCACAAGATACAATTGAATCCATATACATCCTCAATAGAAAAATATAACTAAGTGCATTGAATGCCCACAAAATAAAACACATGAAAACAAGGAAATTACACACCCTTTGAATTTTTAGGGATGGTATCTTTCCACATATGCAATGCACAAAAAAATAAGGATGCTTGCTTTACCAAACACTGACACTTTTTCCACAAGGAACAGTCATTTTTATCAATAGATAGTTAGTACATGAGAAAGATCCAACCCAAAAACACTACATAATAAATCTTAATTACGTAAAAACCCAACTAAAAATAACATAAAGCTCTTCAACCTGCCAAAATGTGAAAGGGAGGAGTTCCTTCAAAAATCCTTTGCAACCCAAGGCCAAAAAGTGCTAAGGAGTAAACCCGTACCCATAAACCTTCCACCACTTCGTGTCTAATGTAAAAGTTCTTAACTTTTTTTTTCAACCAAATAACCCAAATGATAGCTAGAATACATGATTCCACCGGGTGGCCCCTTTCTTGGTTTTCCAAACCCTATGTAGTCAACATCTATAGAAGAAAAGGACTAAGGAGCCACCAACTCAAACAAACAACTTATTTCATTATGACAAAGCAACATAGAAATGCAAAGATAATCCATAGTTCCATACTTTCAGTAGCACCTCAGCACATAACACAGCACAACAGAGAAAAGCAAAACTTGAGGTCTTCTTCTTTGAAGCATATCAATATTGTTTGTCCTACCATTAGTTATACCCATGCACAAACTTGCATTTTACTAGGCACTTTAGTCTTCTGCATAGTTATTAATATTGTACAATATGCGATAAGTATCGTACGATATGTCATGATACACCTGAAAAACGATAGGTATCGTGTTTGCACCGTATTGTACGATTCGTGAAATTCTGTTTTTTTTTTTTTTAATTTTTTGGGGCTGAAATAACATTATTTCACCCCAAAACTTACTTTTAAATTACTAGCCAGTGAAATAACGTTGTTTCAGTGGTTATAATTTAAAAAATAAAANCGTACGATACGTGAAATTCTGTTTTTTTTTTTTTTTTAATTTTTTGGGGCTGAAATAACATTATTTCACCCCAAAACTTACTTTTAAATTACTAGCCAGTGAAATAACGTTGTTTCAGTGGTTATAGTTTAAAAAATAAAAATAAAATCTATTGTTAATACTGTTCAATTGAATTCAAAATTTCTGATTAATATTAATGTTGTTCAAGTAGTTGATGTTAGAAATTTGAATTAAAGGTCTTTGCATTTTGATATTACTAAACTATGTTGGGAACTTGAATAGTTGGTGAAATATTAATAAAATACTATGTTATTATGAATTTATGACTTTTTTACAAAGATATATATATATATATATATATATATATATATATTAGTAATAATTATTTAAAATTGCGCGTATCTTACAATACACTATTTTTTAAAAACGATACGTCTTTCGATACGCGATTTAACAACTATGGTCTTCCATATCACCACAAAAGGGAGAAATGATGGANTATATATATTTTATTAATAATTATTTAAAATTGCGCGTATCTTACGATACACTATTTTTTAAAAACGATACGTCTTTCAATACGCGATTTAACAACTATGGTCTTCCATATCACCACAAAAGGGAGAAATGATGGACATGAAGGATCATCAATAAAAGATTATAAAAAGGACCTACAAAAAAAGGGCTTACAAGAAAAGGAACCCAAAGAATCAATAATCTAGCTCATTTTACCAAGTGATTCATGAGACAAATCAACATCATCAAATATAAAATGAAGTTAGACCAACTCCAAAGTATACCCAAACAAAGACTAAATAAAAAACATCGTAGAGCAAGTGCACTATTATTATGGGCTACTAAGAAGCACGGATACGGACACGGGGATACAACAAAAATTTTAAAATATAGGATACGGNCGTAGAGCAAGTGCACTATTATTATGGGCTACTAAGAAGCACGGATACAGACACGGGGATACGACAAAAATTTTAAAATATAGGATACGAGTACGGTAAGGATACAACTAATTAAAATAATGTTATATTTTTTTTATATAAATAACATTAATAATAAGACCTAGCATGATTAAGTAGTTAGCTAATATCTTACAATTGAGCAATGAGCTAATATGTAGAATTGGGGAGTGGGCTAATACTAAATTGAGATGTGGGCTAATTCCAAAGTGGGTTGTGGGTTAATAAATAAATTATACCAAAAAAAAGAAGAAAAATATAAAAAAGAAATGAAGGAAAAGTCTACGTTAAAATCGAGAGAGAGAAAAGAAAAAGAAAAGGGCGGCCGAGGGCGACACCCGTAGCAGATCTGAAGCACAGAACAATGAAGTAGAAGGGAAGAAGAAAAAGGAGAGATGAAGAAGAAGAAGGCTTGAAGTAGATCTGGTTGCAAATCGATCGTTAAAGTTTTTCGGCTATTTTTGAAGCAAATCCAATGCGGATCTGAGGCCTTTGGCTTGAAGCAGATCCGAAACCTTCGAATAAAAGAAGATCCTAAGCCTTCGCCTCTTCTTCTCTACTCTCTATCCAGGCTTTGACACCGCCACGTCAACCTCCTGGCAAGTATCCGTGTTTCCTAGATGGGCCACTTGAGTTCATCTAAGCTGTGAGCCAAAACAGGCCGTAATGTTAAACACATGGGCAGTTTTAGGTCCAAAAGGATGGATAGAGGGCTAAAGCCACCAGCCTTCACCTTACATCAAAATTATGGCTAGATAAGGTAGTAATTACAAGGATGATCAGCCGGAATGCTTTCACAATGCCTTCTGATTTCCTCCTTAAAAACGACTAATTGCAGCCACAAGTTTGTGCGCTTTACCTAGTTACGTAGTATTGAATCTACTCCTCCTGAGATTCAACCACAATGATATTATTAAGTAGCTTATGCATACTTGAACTGTATACAAATATTGCGCCAGAGAGATAAGAAAGTGTACATAATACAGAGATTTCATATGCACAGCAGCATTTCCCACTACCTAAAATGGCTTAAATTCTTCTTGTAGAATTTCCGAAGATTGACAAGAATGAGGGTAACAAAACCAATAATGAACATATTTGGCAGGGTAAAAAAGGTAAATTCCAAAATGGCCCACAAACCACCCATAAGCTACCCTAATTTTGGATAATTACCACTTTATTACACAAGCCATATCTTCCATGCATAGTCAGAATTAAAAAAAAAATGAAAGACTAGAATCAGAGCAAAAACCAACTCAGCAGATAGATTCAAAATGTGCACATGATTCTACCGGTTATCTACCATTTCCCCCCACGTGTGCGTTAAAAAAAAAAAAAAAA
>CAUOFW020008235.1:21802-49966 GCA_963454935.2 Ilex paraguariensis
CCCTCTATGAGAGGACGAGAGATCACTTGAGAAGTAAAAGTCAGTACAGCCTTCTGAGAAATCGATGGAGGTGAAAAGATCGCCTGAGAAGGAGAGGGTGAAGGCAATTTTGTTCTCCGCACTTTCGGAAATGGAGCGGGGTCGTTTTTAGACTCGACCTTAGCCTTGCATTTTCCCCCACTTCTACTCTTCCTAAGATGGGCAACCTAATCCTTCACAACATTGACATCAGGAGTAATTGAGCTGGAACTTGAGAAGCCAAAATAAGCAGGTCAATGAAAACAGAAAAAAAGAAAAGAAAAGCTAGGGATAAAGGGAAAGAAGCCTTACCGGTAAGCCTTTCTACGCCAACCACAGAGATGGGAATAGGGGTCTTAACTCTTATTTCGGGAGGACTAAACCCAAACTGAGTAAGCACCTCAGGCTTGAGAAGCTTGGAGTATTTTTTTGGCTCACAACTCTCCAAGCCCAGGAAAACTATCATGTCCTCAACACTAAGATCGGGTTGAACACCTGAAAGAGATAGAAGAAACAACATCAGCAGAATGAAACATTGAGGCAAGGTCAAGTCTTTTCAGGCAAGACTTACCCAAATTATCAGGGGCAGACCAAGGTCGAGGTATAGAAAGTGTGTCAGCTGCATCTCTGGGGTTATACTCCCATTCTCTCCCAGACACGAAGAAGAAGAGTTTCTTCCAACCCTTGTGAGAGCTCGGGAGGTCAATGATGAGAATTCGAGACTTCACCTATTTGGCAATATACAAAAAACCATCAGAAGGAGTACCTCAACATTGAAGAACTTCATGAGCAAGAGTACAGTGGGGACACCAAGTTCGTTCTTCTTGAAAAAAAACAAAAAGGCCCACCATAACACCCAAAAATTGAAAGAAAGTTGAGCAGGGCAGACATGGAACTGTTGAAGAACACTTTTGAGAAAGAGATGCATAAGAAAGCGAAGACCATTCTCGAAAGAAGCTACAAATTAGCAAATTTTCTTTGGAACCTGGGAGTCATACCGAATATTCATACGTGGGGACCAACACTACATACCCCGAGGAAAACCAAACCGAGCTGAAAGGATACTTAGAAAAGGAAGGGTGACCTCACAAAGTTTGAAGCTCTGGGGACGACCTCTATCTCCCTACCAAAAACCCCAACATCATTCATCTTGGATTTCCTTTTATTAGACTTCTTAGACCTCGGCACTGGAGAAGATGACAGAATAGGGATCTCAACCTTTTCCCTAACATCGAGGGAATCAACACCGAAAAAATTATTTATTTCGTCACCTACATCACTTAGGTCGTACTCCTCAAGTTTAGGAGACCTGAAGCCTATGACAAAGGAAACAGATGAAGCAGTAGCTTCAAAAGAGGTAGACATGGTAGGGTTGGAGAAACAAAGATGGAAAGAGGTATAAAGGAAGTGCATATTAGCAAAGCAGTCCCTAAGGGCCGAAAAATCAAGACACCAACGGTCAAAAAGTAAAATCCTAATAGTAGAGTAAGGGTCCAAGAGAAGAGGAGAAAAGGACAAGGAACGACCTCGATTCTTAAAGTAGCAAAAGCAAAACGTCCAGAAATTAAAAAACCACCTTGAATTTGAGAGATCCAAAGCGAAAAGAAGAAAATAAGAACAAAGCAAAGAGCATAACTAGCTGAAAACAAGCAACAATAAAAAATCCAGAACAAATATGAGGAACGGACTAAGCTAACCTCGCAAAATCTTCAAATCGAATTTGGGATTTACCAGCAAAGCCCTAGATCTCCAGCAATTTGGGAAAGATGAAACCGCAAGAAAAGAAGGAAAGGAGTAAAATCTGGAGAAAGAATAAGAAGAGATTTCGAAGTAATGAAAAAGGCTGGTTTTCTTCTATAGAAGCATTTAAAGCCAAGCATACGGACAGACATGTGGTACCTTGAAATAAGAGATGTGCGAGAGAAACGAGGAAGGAATGAGTGCTCGTTTGCCATAACCGTCAAAAACATGTCCCATCATGTGCATCTTGAGGTTGTTCCTAGGCAACCTCGCTCACCCCATCCATAACTCAATCCCAGCTCAAATAACTCTACCTGACCAAGGACTGGGGAGCAACTGATAATATCTAGGATATGCCTAAGGTTGGGATTGGTTCATCCAGCCCAGTCACATGAAGATTCTGACTCCAGACCTCGAGACCCCTGAATTTACACCTCAAGGAAGACGGTGTTAAAGACAACTGGCACCCACCAAACACTCCCCTATAGCAACAGTCACTTATCTAAGCACAAGATTCGTAACCACCCCAATACCCCCGCAACCGTGGCATAATTCAAGCAGCCATTATGAGAAAAGGACAAGGATCTCGCTGTAGTTCTGGCTAGGCCCAGAATCAACTATAAATAAGAGACTAAAACCCTCAACCAGATATATGAATGATAGCTTTACCAAAATACTGTATAATTTCCCATTTTGGTCAATATATTGAAGAGTAGATTACCCGGGCTCCAGAGGGTGAACCACTATAATTTTCCTATGTGATTGATCCCCTTCCAAAAATCTTATTCCTAAGAGCCTTCAAGCTCAGATTGAATTCCTTATGCACTTTACATTCTTCATTCTACCCAATCGTATTAAGAACATCATCAAACACCAAGAAGATCCAATATTTGGAAGAAAAAACAAACTCCTTTTTAATTTGAAACAAAAACCATCTTAATCCAAAGATAGTGAAAGACAAAATTGGCGATCCAGAACCAAAACCCTAAACCCTAAAACAAGTCTACATACATATGCATTCAGCACAAATATGCTTACAAGTGTATATATCGGTGAAAATACGTACATGTTGGCCGAGGGAAGAGCATCGAGATAGGCTCGCTCGAATTGGAGAGGGCGCTTGGTACGAGCGCGAGGGGCCGGACCAGGCCCGACAATAGGCTCTTCCTCTCTCTCCTCCACCGTCGTCGCTGAGCTTCCGTTCTCTTTCTGAGCTTCCTCCATTTTTGGTTCTCTAGGCTTTGAAATCAACGAGGAAAGTAATCTAATGGACTGAAGAAGAATTCGAAGCAGAAAGAAAACCCAGTGAAGCTCTGTGGAAGTACGAACTCTGCAGTCTGATGTCTTTTAGATTAAATTACACTAACGCCCACAATAGTTTGGTCTGAATACGGAGACTGCCTCTTCAAATACTAAAATTATATGTACAGTAGAAGTGGTTGTATTTCTTATCCAGTATTATACCTTGCAATTTGTTATGTACATTAAATTTTTTACACTAATGTTTTGTTTGGTACGATGAAATAATGAAAAATTAATATGATGAAAAATTAGAGAAATAGATAAAACATCATGTTTCGTAAGGAAGGGAAAAAAAAATAGACGAATGAACATTCCTTCTGACTTACCAAAATCAATCCCTCAAAAAATGGGTAGAAAAAGATGAAAAACGGTACTCGTGTTAGATAAAAATATGTTATTTACTTTTTTAATATTTAACTAATTACTTATTTACGTTAAACACTTAAACTCAAACTCATATATCAATCGGTGGAACTACATTATGTGTTAACACTATGTATGTGTGTGTTTATTTTTATTTTTTTATTTAAAAATCAAATAAAAAATAGATATATTTTTATGTGATTTGTGTTTGTTAAAACACATGATGCATATACTATAGTGATATGATGTATAATATATACACTAATCTCATATAAGGATAAAATAGTAAATTATGTATGTATATTCTTCTATTTTTTTCATCAATTCCAATCACAAAAAAATATCTATATATATTTTTTATCTATTCTACCAAACACAAAAGAAGAAAAATGTATGGTGTATTCCTCATTTTCTTTATTCTTCCTACTAAACAGAACATAAATGATGTGACAATATCATATTCATCAGATGTGTAATAAGTGTCAATAGATCCCATAAATCTAATGACTTACATCATTCGGTACAAATTTTGATGCACATAACATTAATCATTTGAATTTCACATTTATAAAAAACAAAACAATGATTGAAATTAATTTAAATTTTATTCAATTTCATTTATCAGTACAAAAATTCATTCTAAAAAAAGTTTTGTTTTTGCACAAAAATATTATATTCTCTACATGATTTTCAATATCAGACAACTTAACTACCAGACTCTTTGATGTCAATCAACCTCACTAATCCAAACCTATCTCTTTTTTTTTTTCACCTACTTTTGTCTTATTTTCATATTTATTAACTTCAATTTTAAATTCAGTAATTACAAAAATAAAATTATTTATTTAAAATATAAAATATTTCATGATCAATGCTCAATTTTTTTATATAGCAATTTGTCTTTAGACACATGGTTATTGATGATAGAGTAAACAAAACAAATGGCCCTTAAATTATGAAATTTATATCAATGAAGTCATTTAATTAAGTTTTATATCAATTGAGTTTCGAAACTCAAAAAATTGTAATTAAGTCACAGAACTAATTTTTGTGATAATTGAACCCCTAATTTCTAAAATTTTAAATATTAAGCCCTTCTATAAAAAGCCATTAGGTTTTTGAATGAAATATCTTACATGCTCACCACATGGATAACAAATTAGGGTTATTTAAGACTATTTATTCGCAACCTATCAGACGAATAACCTCATTCCTTATACCTATCAACTGAAACCCTAAACCTAAACCTCTTTCATACCTATCAAACAAATCAGATTAACAAGCTTTTCGAAGAGTCTTACATTTGTTTAATCTATTTTCTACACCAGATCGAAGAACTTACTGAGTTGCTCTGTTTAATGGGTATGAAAGAGGTTTAAGTTTAGGGTTTTCAGTTGATGGTTGTAAAGAATAAATTTCTTCGTCTGATAAGTTTCAAACGAATAATCTACAATAACTTTAATTTATTGCCCATATGGTGAGCACATAGGACATTCTGTCCAAAAATCTAACGGTTGTTTGACAGAATGACTTAATTGTTGAAATTTTAGAGTTTAAGAGCTCAATTGATACAAAAATAGTTCAGGGGCTTAATTGTTAAAATTTAAGAGCTTAATTGAAATAAAATTTAGTTCAAAACTTAATTGGTGTAGTTTATTCTTGCTAATATTTACCTTTCCCTCGTGGGTTACTGTAACTCTACCTCTTTCTCTATTTTCTATTGCCACCTCCATCCTCTACTTTCTCTTCTCTTCTCTCCATCCTTTTTTTTCCTATCCAAAAACAGATGAAATAAATTTCATAATATCAAATAAGACGAGCAAATTGATTTGTACCTGTGGGTCGAATATTCAATCTAGCAAATGATTTTTGCTGATGTTACGATGGTGTTGAGGGTGATCCAAATGCCATTTTATAGTGCTTTTGATGGTGATTTAGATTGAATTATCTAATGTACTAACTATGGACAAACCAAGATAACCATTTTGAATTTGAAGTCATCGAAGTCCTAGTGGTGGGCATGTGTTAAATTTAAGGGTGGTTGTTGGTGTAAGTTAAGTGCTATGTGGGTATGGGTGTGTGATTCATTTGAATATTGACTTCATTGACTTGGTTGGTGGGGTCGGGGTCTTTCTGATGGGGTGAGCGTATTCAATTTTAAAGTTGTTTTTTAAATCATTTTTCATTTAATTTGTTGAAAAATAAAGTAAATGACATAGTAAAGTGCGGACTGAGTCATCATGTTAAAACGATACGTGTCCCTTTATGAAAAAAAATACAATGCAGAAAGAAACAACACGTCATCTTATGATATAACAACTCAATTTATTGACTGTTGCTTCACTCAGATCTGCATAATTGAATGAAGTAGAAGTTTCACACGATACCTTTTAATATTGTCAAAAAACTTATGCAGTAGAGAGATTGTAGTAGATATTTAGATTGTATTTTTCTATACTTAAATATGTAAATATATATATATATATATATATATAGAAAATATAGGTGTTTAATATTCCGTAATTAATCACATATTTAATCAGATAATAACTAATAAAAAGCTGTTGAAAAATTAGCCGTTACTACTTTTGATATTCAGAAAGTGAATTTTTAATATAAAAATTATGACGGAAAGTAATTAAATAAAATATTAAAAAGTAAGTTTAATAGTAGTTCATATTTTATTCCATTTATGCAAGCCAGGGGACCTACTACCGGGGCGTGGAGTAGACTGGACTCAATACTTATCTTCTCCGCTTGTCCCACCTCTACACACGTGAGAGTTCTAAGGTCTCACTTTAATTCAAATACTAAATAACTCTAACATATATATTCAAATATTTTTAGAAATTTATTTGATGTGCGATTGAATTTTCATATAAAAAATACTTTTTTTTTGTTTAAAATACTCTTGTTGGGATCCAATGCGCTTTAAACCCACAAATAAACACACATAATCGAAAAATAAACAAAAAACATAAAACAATGAGAAGTAAGAAAGAACAAGACATATAGATTTTACGTAGTTTGACAATTTGTCTAAGTCTACGAAGCTGTAGAGATTTCACTATTGAGAAAGCAGAATAGAGAGGACGGCTATACTGTTACACTCAAACCCTAATCACGAAAGTAACAGGTTTTTATATTTCTCACGTACTTTCGCTCCATGGACCAAGGCTCAGAAAATTTTTCATTAAAAATCAGGCAATATTATTTCGGGTAGGGTCATCTTCCAGATCACACACACAAAATTAGATTCCACAAAGGCCCAACAACTCTAACATAGTTACTGAAAGATAGAGATAAGTATCACAAAATTGCGTGTTAATTTTTTATCAGCTTAAAGGGCTATAACAAAAATTGTCGGTCTTAATATAGATTTTTTTTTTGGATCAAACGGTCCTAATATAGATTATTTTAGGCATTTTGGGATGCTAAAATATTATTTGATGTTGGACCAAAAGCATATAATTGTTTAGCATCCCAAAATGTCAGCAATCCAATTTTACAGCAAAGAGGGATATCTGCCTGCCCTACTAGAGTTATCCATGAACCAAAAAAGATACAAATGATGAAACTAATTGTATCTTTTGCGAACGTCCTTGATATGTTGTTTTGAATGGAGTAAGTTCGAAAATTTCCATCCAACCTAATCACAAGTGACCTACTTATATCTCAAGAGAATTACCTTTTTATTCCAATCCTAGATTTGACTTGTGGGCGTGTAGGAAGTTTTTTTTGACTGCTTTTTTTGATGCTACTATCATGGCCTTAAAAAAAAGTAAAATTGCCGACTTGTAATATGAGTGGCATAGGGGACCATTTTCATTCCACCTCTCGTGTGGGTTAAATAAAAACCCACATTTAAAACATATTGTATGTGTCGATCATATGATGAACACCAATGGGGCCGGGGCGGTGGGAGCTGGGGTTATTCCACATCGGATAGTCTTTGGGTGTGTGAATAATATATAATGTCTTCACTAGCCCTTACTCTGTTAGAGTAAGTGGTTAGTGTTTGATCAAAAAAACACTAATGGGGCATTTCAACTCTAAATTACCTTCCCAAAATTGTTGCTAATTAAAACTATAGTGGGGTCATAAGAGTCAGCAATAATAATGTTATGTCTAATTGAATAGATCTCTTTAGAGAATCAAAGAAATAGTCTTTGCAGAATCAAAATAATAAGTGATACCATAGAACAATTTGACCCAATCCCCCTCTTTAATCTCTTTTTATCCTGCGAAACAAACATACCTGTTCGTCAGGAATTCGACCTTAACAGATACAATTTATGTTCTAATACCTTTCAAAATAAAGTAAAAAAGAAAAAAAAAATTTATAATTCTCTATGATAAAGTATGCAAGAACCTAGTGACAATCCCCATTTCAAGTCTCTTGATAGAAATTAAAAAAAAAACCCAAAAACTTAAAAGAGTAGCTCTGATAGATAAAAGACAAAAATCCCCAACCCTACATTCCTTCATGCTATAAACAAATCACGTGGGTGGGGGCGTGGTATCCGCAAGCTCTCGCAACAATTAGGGGGGAAGTTGATGATGCATGAAGGCCCATGCTCCGGGCCCGCCGGAAACAATGGCCAACCTATCACGCCATGCCACCGGCATCACACGTCTGTATCATTGTTTACATGCATGTTGTCGGGATCCGATGTTTCCATCACCGCCATTGACTAGAAGATATAAACTTACCCATCACTTTAAAAATTTTGAAAACAAATGTTTCCCTCTTTCTCTCTTGCAAATTATTGCAAGAGAGCAACGGCTAACAAACAATAGGGAAAGGCAACGGAACCGTTGACATTATGGTACCAAAAATTATAACTTTTAACAGTTAAATTATAATTGTTTTGACGTGTAAGTTATAATTTTAAAGGATATAATTGATCATAAAAGATTGAAATTGATACTGAAATTTTTACGATCGATCATAACATTACCTCGATGAGTTTTAACTTCTCCTTTCAAAAGTGTTAAATATGATACCGAATATTTTTGTTTCGATATCTTAGAATTTACCCAGACAGCAATGCAATTGAATGGAATAGTTTATTCGCCCGCAGAATAAATTATGTAAATTAAAATCTCATGGACTACCATTTTCTTTTGATAACTAAATGGTTAGGACATGACATTTAAAAAAAATAAATTCAAATTTATTAGAAATTGAGCCGAATACAAAGTGTGAAAAAAATCTAATGAGACCTCATAGTTCGCACGATGGGCATTATTGAGTCCAAATTATTTAATTCTCATGGTGCAATTGTGATAGATTGAAGTGTAAACTCCAAAATTATACATAATTTTACACTGACCCGAACTTTCATTAACCATATCCAAAAACTCAGCGTTATACTATAGCCCATAATCTATTGCCAAATTGGTGAAAACCAGGTATTTTCAACATTTTCCACCCCAAAATAGATTCAAAAAATTTACATATGAAGCATCATGCATCAATGGCTGCCACAGTGTCGGCAAACAAGAGTAAAGTGATCTTGCTTTAGAAAATTTTCCACTATAAACCCACCGTATAAGTATCGGAAGCTTTCCTTGTTGACCCCCTATTATAGACACTAGTAATAGTCCACTGGAGTCTCTGGACAGCTTTCATCTGATAAAACATCTCGGCTGAATGGGGNGCACTAGTAATAGTCCACTGGAGTCTCTGGACAGCTTTCATCTGATAAAACATTTCGGCTGAATGGGGTAGGAATGAACGGTGGGGATGTGCATCTCAAAAGTGCCCAATTCACTGCTTGAAAGAATGGATGGTGCTTGATTGCTGAGGCACCCATTGTGGACCCCATTCGCCTCGCTGGATCTTTGACCAATAGTTGCGAAATCAGATCCTTAGCCATGGGTGGTATGGCGGGTTCCTTAGGGAACTCGAGGGCTCGAGCAACAATATTAGCTAGGGTTAGCTCATTATCCATTCCTCTAAAGGGTGTGACACCGTAAAATAGTTCAAATATGAAGATCCCCAACGTCCACCAATCCACAGCACTACCATGGCCCTCACCGGACACAATTTCTGGCGCCAAATACTCGTGAGTCCCCACGAATGACATTGACCGGACATCAATGGGCTCGGCCACGAATTCAGGACCACCATGATGACTCGACTTCTTCTTTCGCTTGCGTCTAGGGTGGAAGCATGACACTGCAGGGACAATACAATTGGGAAGAATGCATGATGAAGACGTAAAGGGTGGTGGATCGAGATGGTACTCATTAGGTGGTGGTGCACTTGGTGGATTTTGATCTGAGAATATCTGAGCTGGCGTAGATGTAGAGTTGTCACATTTCAACGAGAGGTCAAAATCAGTGAGCATGATATGGCCATCCGATCGAACTAACACGTTTTCAGGCTTGAGATCACGATAGACGATTCCCATCATGTGGACATACTCTAGAGCTACCACAACCTCTGATGCATAGAACCTGAAAAAAAAGCAGCAAGTTGACTGATTGTTATATTGGCTACTTGCTCAAATTGGCCACGCCAAGTGAAATCAATCAAGATCAATATAGCATTTTACCATGACTCCAGGACTTTAGTCTAAGAGATAATTGATGATAACATGTGGGAGTAAAATTACAGATCTGCCCCTATGCAGGAAAATAATTGAGGTCCCACAAGATTAAGTCACACCTTGGTGCATGTGGACCTACTCGTATCACTGTCATTTATAATTTCACTAAGGGATTCTTACATCATGCTTCCACTCATGAATCAAATTATTATGCAACTAATCTATGCAAGTTGTACTTCTAAACCAACAAACAAAAGATAAAATAAAGTATAAAGAGACAACTTTGTTTCTTACTCTACCAGGTGTGGCATCATATAGTGAGGGGACCAATATGTTTCCTGGTGAGTGAACTTTCATATTGTGGGATGTCTAGGACCCTATAAAATATACCCATGCAATGAAGCAAAATATACCAATACCTAGGTTTTAAAAAAGAAAAAAGGGGGTTCCTTGCCCTTTTTGCTGCATGTTTTGGCATATTCTGATGAATATTTATCTTATCTTTTCTTTTCTTTCTTTGAGTCGAAAGAAGCTAAAAGCACATGCTCATCCGCCAAAGTAACTAAGATCGTGGTGTCGAGTCTGAGAATTACTCAATCCAAAAATTGCATTAAAAATGTCTACTATCAAGCCCTCCAATACCACGCTATAAGCAGGAAGCTTATGCATTGGGCACGTTTTTTTTTTTCCCATTTGTTTTGGATTCGGTACAACATAAAGCTGATACACCAGGTTTATGTAGGTGTACTAATGTCACTGCATCAAGGAAATGTGTTACCTGCCTTGGTTAGCAGATATATATAAAATGATTGACAGAGTAAATAGGAGACTAAAATTACATGTATAAGACAAGTGACTTGTATTCCTTGACATGTGAGACAGTTAAGATACACATGACAACAATTTCAAAAGACACTTGTGATCCCTACAACTTGTGGTTCTCCGTTCATTCTGGTTATAACAGACAATAGTCTCAACTATGTGTATTTTGGACTAGTGATTACAATACAAACATCAACATCTACAACGACTTGCAACCACGCACATTGGATTATTTGATGTTGAACTTATAATCTCACAATATTACATCTCTAAAATCTTTCCATTCGAGCTATAAACATTCCAGTAAATAAATTACAGGATATGTTGCTGTCTGGTAACTGTTTTTAAGGAGCTTTTTCAAGCAGAAAACAATCATGAAAAGAAGTAAAAAGTTTGATTACTACTTTACAAAAGTGATAACTCAATAAAGAAAAATAACAAGAAACACTATTTAAAAACATTTTGAAAAAATAAAAAAATAAAATAATAATCACAAAAATGTAATCAAACGGTACATAATTGAACTGGCCTATTCCAACATTTATAAGACAAATTTGGATCTCTTATGTTGTGTTCTAACTTACAAATCCTTCCCAAATTTGGTTAGACAAATGGGATCTACTACTTCATGAATTCTTGATGCTTTTGGTTTAGTTCCATTGTCATTCTCACTATGTACCCAACCTCAATAATGGCATAATTGTCACAAGGAGAATCAATGGGGGGCCAGCCAGAAATAAGTTAAAGATATTACATATAGAAAATTACACCCCCACCACCTTAAATTTCCAAATGACACGATAAAATATTATTTTGAGTTTTTATTGGGACCCAAATGACATGACACTAAATAAAGAAATCCAAGTCAACCGCAAAAATTAATGGATTTTACGCAGAGTAGAAAATTTTCCAAATTTTGTGACTAAAATGCCCCTTGCTACTGCTCAAGGGCAACTACTAAATAATTTCGTAGTGGGCCAACTATAAACGCCCAACTGTGAGCAATCAAAGCGGTGATTTAACACAACAAACAGTGATTGATCTCGCATAATTGCTACTAAATAATTGCAAATAGGGGTCAAAAGATTTCACTACCTTCACTAATCACACATAATTTTCAATTGCTAATACAAATTTTACGTATAATTTTTTGTTATAATTTTATGTTTAATGCACATGAGAACAGTGGCATTATCGTAATCTTACTGCCTATGTTAATGACTTGTCAAGAGCCCATTGGCGAGACAAATACTATGAAGGAACATCAAAGTACTTGCAGACTTTGACTTTAGAGAGAGACACACTGACAAACTTACGTGGACACGAGCACGTGCGATCACGATCCATAATCCTACGCCGTTTGTTTTCTAGTTTCCGCCACACAAAAAAAAATTATCCAGTGTACGACAGACTACAGAAAACACCGTAAACCCGATTCACTCAGTTAGACAGTTGCCAACTAAGTAGTCCCCACAAACTTGATACCCCAACAGTGTTGCAGGTTGTGGACCCAAAACACATCAGGAACGATACATCACTATCACAGTAATTTTTATTATTTTTTTTAAATCACAAGAAATTTGAAAAAGAAAGAGCAAAAATTACGCATGTACTTCCGCCACACCGAATCAAATCCACGTAAATTAGCCATGAAAATTAATGATTTTAAATACTAAAATGAGCCTGCTCAAGAATGCTAAACTGCGCACCTGACGGCAGATTCAGGGAAGCGTTTACATGGCTGACGTTGCCGGAGAACATGGAGGTCGCCGCCGGGACAAAACTCCGTCAGAAGACACGACCATTTAGGGGACTCTAAGGTCGCATAAAGCGTGGGCAAAAATGGGTGGTCCAACATCTCGAGAATTTCCCTCTCTGTCCTCGATCTTCCCTCCTTATTACGGCTCGCAAGTTCCTTCTTGTCCATGACCTTGGCGGCGAACAATGCTCCGGTGGTCTCGGCCGATTTGAGTTCGGCTAAGTAGACGGAGCCGATGTCGCCGGAGCCGAGGCGACAGAGGAAGCGGAGGTCGGATAGGGAGAGAGGGTTGGAAGGGGAGGTAGATTTGGCTCGGCGGATAGAGTCCCAGCAGGGGTCGCCGGAGGGGGTGGTGTGGGGTTTATTGGTGATGGGTGGGCCGTAGTGGGTGGAGGAGGAAATGGCCGTCCAGGTGGTTTCGGAGCCGGAGGAAGTGGAGCGGTTGATGTCGGTGGTTGTTGTGGTGGTGTTGGTGTTGGTGGAGTTGAAGCTCATGCTTTGGAGGTCGTCGGAGAGATCGTCTAGCCATGGTTCCATGTCTGTACTTTGTGGTGGTGTGTACTGAGAAGAGAGAGAAAAAAATTTGAAGGTTTTAAAGGAGGAGAGGAAGAGAGAGGCCTCGGGGATCGAGAGAAGAGTATTATTATATTGGGCTGGGCTTGGGCCACGTGGTGGCTCTAGGTCATTAGACTGCGTGAATTTGGGAAATATTGGGCTGATTGATTTCTTTATTTTCTTGGGGCTAGTTTACTAAACCTGTGTTTTGGTGGGTCTGTTTCTGTTTTTTTTTTTTTTAAATTATGTTTTCATAATAAAAATTATTTCAATCACGTATTTTTTTTTGGGCAATATGAGATAAGACTCAGTTAATTAAAACTTTTTGTAAACCAAATGCATAAGATAAAATTGACTCTTTTATGTTTTCTAATTTTGATGTGGTTCTTTTTTTTTTTTTTTTTGGGAGAGTGACTTGAATCATTGATCTCGAGAAGGTAAAACCTTCACCAAATAAAGAATATTATTAAACCAAAAGCCCGTTGACATGTAATCTTTTTTTGATTCCCGATCTTTCAATTTTATTTTTGCCAAAGATTGGCAATGGTTCTATTGTTGCACTCGAATTCAAGTTATTTACTCATGGGAAGAGTATTTTATAGTGATTGGATATAAAATGATGACAAGTTTTCACTCTTGTAAATGATATGTTATAAGTTCGAGTTTAGAAACTTGATTAACACTTCCCTCTTATAGAGTTCATTGTAGACGAGAAGTTTTATGTGGGTACAAATTTTTTCAAAGAATATTTAGATTGAACTTATGCCTACTATGTAAGACTGCCTACTATGTAAGACCATTCTTATGGATCAGCTATGCAATGGGCAGTTAGTGGGTATACCCTTTCAACAAAAATGAATTTTTACTACTTGTGTAAATGAAAAGTAGGATACATTATAAAGAAATCTGTCCCAATTTAATGCAACAGGAGCTTGGTAAGTTGTGAATGGTGTTTCAACTTCATGTGGCCGAGAGTAATATATTACTCTTCAAAATTTGATACATATAAAGGTATACACACACACACACATACCTATACATATACACATAACAATGCATCTTTTTTTTTTTTCCTTACTGAAAAAGGAGATGTGTGTCGCTAAACATCTTGTAGGGATTGAATTTAGGTCTTAGATCTGTTAAGTACTAACATTTTGTCACCACATAAACAACTCTACTCTGACTTCGAGCCTCAAATCTACTAGTTAAGAGGTGAGGCCTCTGGCGTGTCAATTGGGTTGGTGTGTGTCTTAGGTTTGCCTAAACTCGGCCCAGTTCCAATTTGTCTCTAATCGAGTTTAAGATCAATCGGGCCAAAATGCTCAAATTCAAATTCAACTCAAATTAAATATTGTGAATTTTAAATAGTCTAGTTTTATATATATGTGATGCCTAATTGTCGTAGCAAGTTACTCAACACGACCTAAATTTATTGAAGATATGAAATTGACAAGTAGGTCATCCATGATATACATGTGCATATATGCGTGGGTGTGTGTGCTTGGGGGAGGGGGAGGGGTGTACAGGGAAAGAGAGCTTGTGTGGTGAAGTAAAACACCATTTTCCCATATCTTTGATCATTAGTATATCTCTGTTTATTCACATGAAGTGAAAGACTATCTGAAAAAGGCAAAGGAAATCAAAACAACAAAGTAGTTTTATACCCAGCTACATACATATATTAGAAGAGCTTTTCACATGTTAAGAAAAGAAAAAGTGAATAACTATCATAAGAACAATGCAGTATATGCAAAAAGAGTATTAGAAANTTAGAAGAGCTTTTCACATGTTAAGAAAAGAAAAAGTGAATAACTATCATAAGAACAATGCAGTATATGCAAAAAGAGTATTAGAAAGATTTTGTCATAAAGGGAATGATAAGATTAATAGATTTATTAAAGGAACTAGGATGTAAACTCAAAACTCAAAATCGAAAATAAAAATGATCTAAACTCAAATTGACTCGCATTCAAATTTGATTGCGATGAGAAATATTAGAGCCAAACAAATGGGAATTCCGACTCAAATAAAAAACAATCTTAAAGATTAGTTTCGAACGTAGTGATTATAATTTTTGTAACNTTTTTTTTTTTCCTTACTGAAAAAGGAGATGTGTGTCGCTAAACATCTTGTAGGGATTGAATTTAGGTCTTAGATCTGTTAAGTACTAACATTTTGTCACCACATAAACAACTCTACTCTGACTTCGAGCCTCAAATCTACTAGTTAAGAGGTGAGGCCTCTGGCGTGTCAATTGGGTTGGTGTGTGTCTTAGGTTTGCCTAAACTCGGCCCAGTTCCAATTTGTCTCTAATCGAGTTTAAGATCAATCGGGCCAAAATGCTCAAATTCAAATTCAACTCAAATTAAATATTGTGAATTTTAAATAGTCTAGTTTTATATATATGTGATGCCTAATTGTCGTAGCAAGTTACTCAACACGACCTAAATTTATTGAAGATATGAAATTGACAAGTAGGTCATCCATGATATACATGTGCATATATGCGTGGGTGTGTGTGCTTGGGGGAGGGGGAGGGGTGTACAGGGAAAGAGAGCTTGTGTGGTGAAGTAAAACACCATTTTCCCATATCTTTGATCATTAGTATATCTCTGTTTATTCACATGAAGTGAAAGACTATCTGAAAAAGGCAAAGGAAATCAAAACAACAAAGTAGTTTTATACCCAGCTACATACATATATTAGAAGAGCTTTTCACATGTTAAGAAAAGAAAAAGTGAATAACTATCATAAGAAAAATGCAGTATATGCAAAAAGAGTATTAGAAAGATTTTGTCATAAAGGGAATGATAAGATTAATAGATTTATTAAGAGAACTAGGATGTAAACTCAAAACTCAAAATCGAAAATAAAAATGATCTAAACTCAAATTGACTCGCATTCAAATTTGATTGCGATGAGAAATATTAGAGCCAAACAAATGGGAATTCCGACTCAAATAAAAAACAATCTTAAAGATTAGTTTCGAACGTAGTGATTATAATTTTTGTAACTTGTAATGGGTTTTTTCTTTTTGAAATTTCTTTATTCATGGCACAAAATGAACCACTTATGTGTTGTGCATATAAGATTTACTTGTGTAAATTAAAATGGGTAAAAACAACGGGGTGGGGCACAAGGCTAATAAGTAGTTCCACTATCAAGCAGGGCTCTCTTTGATTTAGGCAATGCTTAAAAATGGGAAATGGAAAATAAAGTTTAGGAGGAAAGAGAATTAATGCATTTCAAAAATGCCAGTGGTCTCTAACTATTGTGAATCACCATCTATACTAAAAGTTTAAACTGAGAGGGAGGAGCGTATTAATCTAACACTCTCTTGCATATGTGCCCTTTTTTGGATCATTCATCCATGTTATTGCATTATGGAGCAATGAACATGTTGTTGGTGTATATTTACATATACTCTAAAGTTTGAAAGTTTTTGGATGAGTTGGTAGTTTAACAATCACTACAATGGACACCAACCTTGCTGGCCCCATGAGTGAAAACTCACGACTCTTTGAACCCTCAGTCAAATGTGTCACTAATACTATGGAGTATTTACGGATCTGGATCAAAAAGTTCGGCCGACAGCCGACAACCAAAAGGATATGTGTTTCAATTTAATTACTAGAACCTGGTGTATTATGTTAATGGTTGAGTTCTGTCCAATTCACATTTTCCAGTATCCTCTATTAACGTATGAATACTAGAATCAATAATAACTCCGCCTATGTTGTGCTTTGTACTTATTATTTCAATCTCGAATAAATAAAATTAATAATATTGTATTAAGTAGTTGAAAGTTGCATGAGTGAATTCATGTAATAGTTTGAGATAATTGTACTATGGTGGAGATTGAGCGATTTGCTATCATTTTCGATGCTTAAGTCAGTAACTGCTCAAAAACGAGATAAAATTTTTAGTGTATTGAATTGTTTACGAATGCGTACTTGATACTCAACTCATTGAACTATTTATATTTTCTAAAAAGATGATGTGACAACATAAGAGTCTCATCAAGTTGACTGAGGGAACTTTCATAAGATTAATTATTAGGGAGCCATATTTCTCGCAAACAATCGACATTTCCTAAAGATGTAGTCTTACAAGGATTGCCCTGTCCCAGAAGCCGAACACTCAAAGCATGTTCTCTCAACATTTAATGACCTCTGTAGCGTATTTATTGAATTGTACCTAATACTCATTGGGTTGACGCCAAAAAATCTACGTTAGTAAGGGTCATACATTTTATTCAAATTTTCTTATATTTTAGGTACATTTCATATGATATGTCTGTAGAAACATTTTTTTTTGTGACCCGTTGTGCCATGGTGGACACATCTCATTACCTGACCAAGATGCACTTTTTGCCCTACTCATACCGGGGCATATCCCTATCGGCTTTGTCCTTGGGATCGATCAATTTTGTGTCTATATATTATGATATGATAAGAGAATCGTTTCATGTTCTATCAATTATAAACATTAAACTTATAGAAATCTATGATTGAACATCGTTTTCGGTTGGGAAACTTCGTGGGTAATTGTCAGATCAAAAGTTTTGATAGCATTGCTCCACTTTAATCCCACAGCTAGATATTCAGGTCTGTCTATTATGCACAAATTTTAGTTAGTTTCTGCTCAAATCTTGGTGTCTTTACCATTAACAACATAAAGAAAGGACACAAGCACCTGTGTCCTTCACCTAATCCTTTCAATTTCCATGTGACCGTAAGTGATTGGACTTATGTTTGTCCTTACTTTTTTTTTTTTGACAAGAAACACACATGGCGTCACATATCAGGTGACATATGTGCTGTAGTCACTCTCTAGTAACATTCCACCTTTCTAAACACCTTCTATGATNCTCAATTTAGGTCATTTATCAATTATCATCTTTATTTCAAATTTTGATCATTTTCAAAACAGAGGGAGTTCCCTACGGTACAAAAAAAAATAAAAAAATCGGTGTGTCGATATTTATTATATTTATGAATAGTTATAATCCGATAAAATATAAAATTCAAGCGTTCAAAAAATCGATCACATTATATTAATTTTTTAAAAATATATTAACTACAAATTAATTAAATATTAAATAATTAAATATATGATAGAAATGAGTGATGTGATATTTTTAAGAAAGAAATATATAAATTATTAAACATATGATATAAATAAGTGATGTGATTTGACGTTTGAGTCTGATAAAAGGATGATGAGTGAAATAAGTGATTGGAGATGATTTTGAGGGGAAAAATATGTCTGAGACAAAATTCAAACACACTCATGTTTTATTATATAAATATTTTTATTACTGGTACAAAAAATAATTACAATAACAGTAGTAAAATCACTCACGAGTAAAATAACTCACAAAAGTAATAATTTTTTTTTTTATAAATAAGAGAGAATTATACTCAGACCGTTTGAAGTTTGTTATTTCACCATTCAGACCCCTTAAACCATGATATTTAAAATATTACACACAAACCACTAAAAGTTTGTACTTGCACCACATTTAAACCCTGTCGTAAATACATCATTTGTTAATAAATTATATCTAGACCCCCTAAAAGTTTGTACGCATATAATACTTAGACCCCTTAAATTTAAAATGTTATACTTAAATCAAAAATACTCTAATTAAAGATAAAATATCAAATATTTTAGATTTTACAACTAAAATTAATGTTCTATTGTATTATTTATTAAAATAAAATTAAAAATAAAAATTTAATTTTTTCTTAAAAAATCATAATTAGTATACAAATATACTATCTTTATTATATACAATTGTTGTATAATTATATTACCATTTAATGTATCAAAATTAACAAAGGTGAAAGGAAGGGGACAAGATATAGAGAGGGAACGAAATGATTCACCATTTCTTTAGCATATATTCAGAGATTCAACTAAAAAAATAATGATTAAGTTCACTTAATTGAGCAAAGAAATTTAATCTTAATGTTATAAATTATTACGTAAATTGAAAAATATGAATTTTTTTTTTGTGGAGGCAAAATTAGAATATATTAAAATTTATTCAAAAAAATTGAGTGCAAGGGATGAGTGGCTTGCCAGTGATTGGGATGAGTTTATTGTAAATTGATTACAATGAGTTTAAAAATTTTAAGGTAATCTGTTTCAGCTGCCACTGATTAAATCCCTCTTATTTATGTGCGGGCTCGATCCTGCACGATGTATAAAATATTGGGAACAGATCTCTCCCCTNTATCCCGAGGATACGTGTCATCATCTTAGGGCTTTTCAGAAGAGTCCCATCAATTTAGATGAGTTTTAATCGTTTGAGAATTGACCAGAGCTCAATTGATACTCATAGTATCATTCAATTTTCCATAAAATCCAAGCATTCAAAACTTTTGTTCATCTCTTATGACTCCTCCCATGTTAAGTTTTTTTTAAACTTGCAGTTGGAAACTCCAAGAAATTAGTGTAACCACCCCCTTATGACATGACCATGGTCACCATCCCGGTTCAACTTTCAAGTCGCACGATTTTTTTTTTATAAATCAAGAATCCCTACAAACCAAGTCTAATTGGAATTGTGGGCAGTAGTCAATTTGGGCCCCACGTGCAAAGCTTCATCTTCATGTTCAAAAGATTGATGGTACGTACACTTAAAAATTAGACTTGATAATTTCAATTATTAATTTCACTGTAGATCTCAGCATTTATCGGAACCCACTACCTATTCAATGATTGAGATTATCAAGTCTAATTTTTAAATTCATCTAATATTACTTTGTCCAAAAAATCTAAGAGAAATGACCTCAATAAACATATTTCACCCAACAGAGTATCGAGCCTTTCACCAATGCCAACTTAAGGTATCAATTAAGTGATCTCGCCTATCACTTGANCACCCAACAGAGTATCGAGCCTTTCACCAATGCCAACTTAAGGTATCAATTAAGTGATCTCGCCTATCACTTGAACTAACTTTTTAGAATTAAGGTCGCTAGTTTAAATGTCGTAATTTTATTCCCTTTTACTAATTTTTGATAAATAAATAAATAAATCTTATGACTATAGAAAGAAAATACCGTCCAGGTCCTTTTAATGGCTGCTAGCCTGCTGAGACAAAGGAATGGTCAATGAATTATTGTCACATTGGCCGGCCTTCAAATTAGGACTTCAATTTGAGAATTTTTTGTTTTTTGGGAGGGGAAGGAGGAGAAGAACTTAAACTCTTGACCTCAAGAAGACAAAGTTTTCGCAAGGCAAGGAGTACCATTGGATCAAATGCCCATTATTTAATAATAATCCATTATTTAAATCACATTTACTTTTCATCTTTTCAAAACTCTTATCAAGGAGAATTAAAATAGGTGTTTAGCATCCAAAATAACAATAAATAGTACTATTTACACTTTATTCATTGATATAATTGTTTAACCTAATTCATCATAGTCATTAGATTGATAGTGAGTCTTAACTAATATTTAGACCTTTTGTTAATTCAAACATTATAATTGATTAGTTAAATAAATTAGACCAATAAATTAAATTCAAGTAACATTATTTTCAAATCCCATAGGAATTTACATCGTAGAATGAGTCTAAGTTTTGAGTTACACAAAAAATAGAAAGGAAAACTATTACCTCTACAAACCACAAGAGAGAGAAATGCACTTTGAGGGTAATAGACAACCTTTTCAACATGGGTTCAAGCTCAGATCTCTAACCCTCGAGGGACAGGACAGACTCTGCTCAACAAAATTTTCAAATGCTCAGACCATTATTATTTTTCTATTCATATCCCTATGCCCCAATTGCGTCCTTCAATGCTTGTTTTGTTAGTTGTTTAGACTGCTTCATAGGGATTAAGTGGTGGCAAGGCAAGATTCTTTTCTTATACTCCGTAACTGTCGTGGATTCTCCTTTTGGTAAAGATAGAGAAGTTGTGAGACTGACAGACGTCATATGTACTAATTTAATGGTAATTTTGCATTAAGTAAAAATTTCTAACAAAAACAAAGACCAAATTATATGACATTGAAATGGTAAATAATATTTGAACTTATAAACTATAAAAGTGAGGAAAAAAAAAAGATATTAGCATTATATTATTTTTTATTTATTTTTTTGTTAGTGTAACATTATTTTTTATTTGCATCAATATTTTTTCTGAGAGTACCGTTAGTACCCTTCTTTTTAGGGAAAGCATGCATCAGCCATCCAAGAATGATAACAAATTTATGGGGTCGATTTCTTCTTCCTTCCAAATTTTTGAGAAAGGGAGAACGAAGGGGAAGGAAAAGATTCCTGATAATACAATGGGATCTCATTTTCGACCAATTAATTAACTAGATCTCTTTTGATACTTTGATACCGACCGGTTGAAAACATTGACACGATTCATTTGTACTCTCTATGAAAGCACAACAACATCAACATGGATAACTTCTTCTTTAGAGCTCTTGTACTTAGTGACCAATTCAAACCTTGGAAACATGCGGAAGAATATGTGTGAAATAAGTCTTGTTCAATCAAAAATTTGATAAAAGGTAAGTGGTAGAGTACCAAACTTTTTTTGGGTACGGTAAAACCCTATATGCACCTATAATCAACAGATGCATAAAGTACTTGATAGCAACATTTTGTCCAAGTCCTTTATTAACACATGAAGTGTTCANATAAAAGGTAAGTGGTAGAGTACCAAACTTTTTTTGGGTACGGTAAAACCCTATATGCACCTATAATCAACAGATGCATAAAGTACTTGATAGCAACATTTTGTCCAAGTCCTTTATTAACACATGAAGTGTTCAACTTGCTGATCTTTTATTGTTTCAGCACACTACTCTATTTTACCACCACCACCACCAACGACAACAATAATAATAATATTATTATTATTATTATGCACACCACTTTTATACATTATATTGTCTAAACTACTTGATTTAATATGATTTCAAATTATAAATATTTAATAAATTCACTGAACCCATCAAACTGTTACACAAGTGTGATGTGTGCAGTATTATTATTGACCAACAATGCATGCATGAAGATATGGCAGATAGGAGTGGGACACTGACAGACACTGGCTGGACTGGGCGGGTTAAAGATATGCAACAATGATTTCATGAAAAAAAAGACCATTTTTAAATTATGCAAATATGGTTAGCATTTGCTTTTGTAGAAGGAGTGGCTTCTCTGGCTCTCTACTTCCCTTGACCACATGGCACCAACACTTTCTAGTGGCTGCACAAACCTCTAGACCCACTGACAATGCCGTTTCGTTTTCTTCTACTTGGTCCATTCATAACCCCAAGAGCTAGCTTTAATAGCACAGGAACAAACTACACCCATTCATAACCCCAAGAGACAACTTTAATAATAACATGAACAACTATAAAGGAGATGTTTTAAATTTAAATTTTGATAGTCTTTCAAGATCAGACTTTATGAATATTTTAATTTTGACTATATTATTTGTCTTTGATCGTATTAAAGTGAAAATTAGTCAAACTATGCATAAACTGACCTAGACACTTTTAATCGTTGAACCAAAAAAAAAAAAATATATTTGACCCAACCATTGTTGTTATTTGAAATAAGATTCATTATTCAACTCCAAAACTGGAAACCAAAAAAAAAAAGCTTCTTTTAAAAACAACGAATAACACAATTTTATGTTGTGAGTAATTATTTGATGACCATATGTTTAACCATACATCTATACTGTTAATAAACGGAGAAGATTGGGTTTGAGGTTGTCTCCCTTTATTAGTTGTTTTTGGCCGTTAATTCATAGTAATTTAAGAAATAAAATAACTTTTTGGCCGATAATTTTTAACGGCTTTTAATCTTTAACTTTTAGACCATCGATAAAATATTTACTCTCTCTCTATTTCTCTTGTATTACCAATAATTTTTTAACGGTTTTTATCCATGACCAACATTCCTTTCGAAATGCTTTACAAACGCACTAATTTGCAGACGTAGTGCGTGTGTCACATAGTCTTGCACATATCTAAAAACCATAAAAGCTTATTGCATAGGATACCTTTAAATTATTGAGGAGAAATAAGAAGTTGAGTGCATGTTAAACAGTAGCAACAAAAAAAAAATAAAGAACAAAAACACAAACAAATGATCGTCAAAAGATTCTGTGACCCAAAGGAAAAGAACAGAGTGCTGCCTGCCTTGGCATGAACATATGAAACATAGAATGAATCACGTCTATTCCCATTTTTAGTCGGCCAATATGTCATATTTTTCAAGGGTAAAATACAGTTTTAATCGTCTTTTTGATATATCAAAAAAATAGGGTTTAAATTTTTTATATTATAAAAGAGTCGATGCTGCTTTTCGTCCTCATCTAGCGGGTCCATCCCTCACATCCTCCCTCTGATTTTCTGTTGTCATTTAGTGTTCTGAATGGGGTCCACTTTTAGTCCTTATTTTCTCTCTTTATATGAGCAGACAAACCAAACGTGGGGAGGGATGGCTTTTCTCATACATTAATTAAAAGAAAAGTCAGTCCTTATTATATTTGATTGTTTCCATTTATTATTTGGTATCACACTTTTTTTTTTATTTATTAAAAAAAAATTTAAAACATTTAAATTTACGATTAGTTCCTGTTATCATTCGAGCTACCCTTACGATTGTCTCACAACTTTTTCTAAACCCTTTCATCCCACATAAATCTTGTATCAAGATCTTTTCTTATTAGAAGCCCTTCTCTCTCTCACCCAACGTTCCTTCCTCTCTCTCTTCTCTCTCTCTCTCTCTCTCTCTCTCTCTCAGTCTGTCTTTTTTCCAAAAAAAACCAACTCATCCACACAAAACTACACATATTATATTTATACGCAATCTATATAATAAAATAATTTATAATTTAAATTTTAAAAGATAAATAAAATAATTTTTACTTTTTACAGTTCAAATCACTTTAAATTTTATTTTAAAATTAATCTAATAATTAATATTAACACTTTAAAGTTAATAGAAAAAATAGATCCTATGTTAAGTTTGATCAAACTTATTGAATTTTAACGGGGGTTGTTCTCTTCAAGAAAAAATAGGTCCTATGTTAGCACCTGGCTGCCTTAGAAACCACAAAACTTAGAAGAGTCATTTTTGTCTCTCAAGTTTTCAATTCTAGACACAATAATTTTAAAGGAAAATTCTTCAACGAGAATTCCTCTATTTCATAAATTTTCACCAACACCCCTAATTAGATCTTTTATATAGGCATATCTTTAATAAAATCATTTTTATTTTCTAAATTTTTTTATATATTAAAATTCAGACCGATTAAAGTTTGATTTAAATTAATTAAAATTTATTTTTTACATACTAAAATTTGAGTCAATTAAAAATTATATATTTTTTATATATTAAAATTTGAGCTAATTAAAATTTTATTCGAGCCAATTTTTGCAGATTAAAAAGCAGCTCAGATCAAATTTTAATCAACTCACATTAAATTTTAAATGGCCCGAATTTTGATACATATAAAAATATAAATTTTAATTGATTTAAATTTAATATATAAAAAATAAATTTTAATTAAATTAAATCCAATTTTAATTTCGGAGAAAGGTGGAATCAAACACGAAACCACCTTTCAGGTTCACAGCATTTGGTGCAAGGCCCAGGAATTGTTTAGGTAAGGAGATTTCTTTCATCCAAATGCAGATAGCTGCGGCCGCCATTATACCTATCACATTCGAGTGGCAGAAGGTCATCTTATTTTAACAGTTGAGTATACGAACGGTACAATTTATGAGCAATAAATAAGTAATTAATAATAAAGTTGTAAATAAATAGTTAACACAGAGATTTATAATAGTTCAATCTGAATGACTTATTCCACTCTCGAGAATGACAGCGGTGGTTAGAGTCTTTTATTAATGGATAATGTGACCGGGAGAGCAACTCCAAGAGTATTACAGTGCTTAGAGAGAAAGAAATGTGTGTAGAAAGATATGTAGAGATTTCAAGGCAATGTCCTCTATGTGTAAAGGGCTTACATTATATAGGTTCACTAAGGCGGTGAGACAGTGACGTGATGAAGGGATTTTTATCATTTTTAGTAAGTACAATTATGGTAGGATTTGATCTCCATATCCCGATATTTTCTCCTCATGCTCCTATTCCGTCGAAAGAAGATTTNAATTTTTCCAACAGAAAATACTTCAAAAAGTGTTACCAAAGTTTAGACTACTCAGTAGAGCTCAAAGTAATGTAAAGATTTATTGTAACTGCTGACATATTCTTAAAAAGAGAACAAAAAATCTACGTTCACCAAAAATAGTGAGATTTTTTTTTCTTGAAATAAATAATAACAACGCTGGTGGTGCCTCTCTACTTCCACTTTTGTTGAATAGGCCATGCAATATTCAAATTTTACAACCCATCCTACCCAATCTCTTAATGTGACATTATGCCAAATTATCACTGCTGTATCTGTCATGGGAGACTCAATCAAGACTCCAGCAACCAGGCAAAAAAAGCAACAGTTGCTCTTAGATTTTCTGGCCTCTTTTGTTGTTAAAGCTTTGTCATAGTGTTTCCATCATTAAATCATAGAAGAATTTAATTCAACAAAGTCTTCCTTTTTAGTTTAGGAATCATGATAATGCTTTTGCTCTAGAAAGCATGGAAAGAAGAGAGACATGTTGCTTTTNTTAAATCATAGAAGAATTTAATTCAACAAAGTCTTCCTTTTTAGTTTAGGAATCATGATAATGCTTTTGCTCTAGAAAGCATGGAAAGAAGAGAGACATGTTGCTTTTCTCATTCCCTTTTCTTGTTAATTTCTTTTAAATTTTGGAGTGAGTTTTTTTTTTATTTTTTTTGAGTCTACTTGCCCGGTTCTAAGCAACACGTCAGTTGTGACAATATGATCGTATACTTAACCTCACAGAAGACATCAATCGGACCATTTTGACCACGTGTCCTACGTTTTTAGGGCACATCAGTCGTTGCAATTTGATCTGTTCTTGTAATATTTTTAGTGGATTTTTACTCTTTCATTGTAGTCTTAGGTTTTTTTTTTTTTTGGTCATGGAGATGTGCCAGAAAGTCTAAATGTATATGAATACCAGTCTGCATCCCTCAAGATTAGCCATTATGCATAATTTCTGTTCANTTTTTTTTTTTTTGGTCATGGAGATGTGCCAGAAAGTCTAAATGTATATGAATACCAGTCTGCATCCCTCAAGATTAGCCATTATGCATAATTTCTGTTCATAAATTTATAGTCCAATGTCAATTATTAAGCAGAAAAGCTTGAACATATAGGACATATCATACCCCAGACATTAGGCTGTACAAAATTTCAACTTTTTCTTGCTTGTTGAGTTAGGTGTTGAAACATAAGAAACACCGCATATGTCTTATCACGTTTCTTCGATCAAAAGAATTTCGCTGCCTTAAGACCACCGTCACTCACCGGACCTTGGTGGTCAATCTCTTGTCATTATGCCACCAACTTCCCCACAAAGGGCATTAGAGACAATCCCATTGCTTTATAATTATTGGATATGCAGTAATATTACTGCTGAAATTGGAAAAANTTGAGAGAGAGAGAGAGAGAATTCATATGAATAGAACAAAAATAAAAACACTAAAAGTTAATATGGAAGTTTCATTGATGAGGTACCTTTGATGAAACGTTTTTCTTTTTGTTGTTTTAAGCATGTTTTCTGCGCAGTGTTTGTTTTGCATTTTTATGTTTTTGATTTTTTTCGTATCTAGGTTTTCTTTTTTCCTACAATATTAATCTTATTTATAGTACGACACGTATGCATAAACATGTAAGCATGCTACTTATATGATAATATGCATATAGATATTTCTTATAAAATAGAAATAAAAAACACATTTCTTGACAAAATTATTTATTTACTTAAAAGAAAATGTTAGTANTATGCATATAGATATTTCTTATAAAATAGAAATAAAAAACACATTTCTTGACAAAATTATTTATTTACTTAAAAGAAAATGTTAGTGTATTTTAACTAAAAAAGTGTTTTTTATGTGTGGGAACTCAATCCCATATCGACTAAATATCCAAAGGTACTTGAGTGTATATATATTAGTGTTATCTAGCCTTTGAATAAAAGAGAGATCTTGAGACTCTCACGTGCGTAAGGGTGAGACTAGCGGAAGAGATTATAGCCTATTAAACACATATATTTTTTGTATATATATGTACGTATTTTCAGTATAGAGATATACAATATCATATCAACTATCTTCTTATAATATAAGTTTTTGGGTAATATTCAAAGGTGTGTGTGAAGCTTCTGCTTCATTCGATTGTGCAAATCTGAGTGAAGTAACAGTTAATAGGCTGATTGTATCCTGGGGACGACGCGTTACTACCTTCTGCGCTGTAATTCTTTCATAAGAGGCACAAATCGTCTTAAGAGAGCGACCTAGTCCGCGTCTCACCCTACCGTTCACTATATTTGTATCCAATTTTTCCAACAGAAAATACTTCAAAAAGTGTTACCAAAGTTTAGACTACTCAGTAGAGCTCAAAGTAATGTAAAGATTTATTGTAACTGCTGACATATTCTTAAAAAGAGAACAAAAAATCTACGTTCACCAAAAATAGTGAGATTTTTTTTTCTTGAAATAAATAATAACAACGCTGGTGGTGCCTCTCTACTTCCACTTTTGTTGAATAGGCCATGCAATATTCAAATTTTACAACCCATCCTACCCAATCTCTTAATGTGACATTATGCCAAATTATCACTGCTGTATCTGTCATGGGAGACTCAATCAAGACTCCAGCAACCAGGCAAAAAAAGCAACAGTTGCTCTTAGATTTTCTGGCCTCTTTTGTTGTTAAAGCTTTGTCATAGTGTTTCCATCATTAAATCATAGAAGAATTTAATTCAACAAAGTCTTCCTTTTTAGTTTAGGAATCATGATAATGCTTTTGCTCTAGAAAGCATGGAAAGAAGAGAGACATGTTGCTTTTCTCATTCCCTTTTCTTGTTAATTTCTTTTAAATTTTGGAGTGAGTTTTTTTTTTTTTTT
>CAUOFW020008235.1:55152-66412 GCA_963454935.2 Ilex paraguariensis
AAAAAAAAAAAAAAAAACCCTACACTTGAAAGGATTGAATCAAATCACACACGATACTCTTGTGGAGCTGACTTAGGTGGCACTTGAAGTCTCTCTCTCTCTCTCTCTTCAATCAACCGATGGCATCAACTTAGGTGAAAAATGGTTGGATTTGGTTTGAGATGGGCTTTATAAATTCGAAACCTACCGCAATGTTACTAGTCGTGAATGAAAAGATCATGATCCTCCTCCATCAATACTACAATATTATTCACCAACTAAATCCGAAAAAAATATATTGTCCTACTTATGGTAAGATTGAACCCTTACTTTCGTTACTATCTCCCTCCCCACCCCAAAAAAAAAAGAAGAAGAAGAAAATACTAAATAAAGATAGATTTGAGTCAAAACATGTCAAATTGAATAACATTTTATTTAAACATAATTTTAATTTATACTGGTTTATATCAATATATATATATATATATATATATATATATATATATATATATATAACAATAAAATTTCGTGAGAGGTGGTTTAAAGAAGTTTTCCTCTCTAAATACTAAATTCGTATACGTTTGAATAATTGAAATAGTCTTTTAGAATTAAATTCTTCCATGTATTTGATGTAAAAACACTTCTACCATCTTTATTAACTACAGCACATTTAATTTTTTTAAAAATTACTTCACATATAATTTTTTTTTTAAATCTATTCAGCACATTAACATATATTTTTTCATTAATGTTAGGGTGGAGTGGGGTGGGGTGAGAATAGCGGTGAAGAATTTAATGAGTAAGATAGGAGGTGATAATAAAAGAAATTATAAATTTTGTGCATCACTAGACATAATTTTTAAATAAAACTTGATTTTTTTATGTTTCGTTTGGTACGATAAAAAAAGGAAAAGATAAAAAGTTGGAAGAATGGAGAGTTGAAGAAATAGATAAAATATCATATTTGGTGAAGAAGGAAAATAGGAAGAATGGAAAAGTGGATGAATGAATTTTTCTTCTAACTCACCAAATTCAATCCATCCAAAATTGTAAGGGAAGTAGATGAAAAATTAATTATTTGTGTTAAAATGTATCTTATTTGTCTATATATCCATTAATATCTATATATATATATATTNCCAAAATTGTAAGGGAAGTAGATGAAAAATTAATTATTTGTGTTAAAATGTATCTTATTTGTCTATATATCCATTAATATCTATATATATATATATTAATTTCATATAAAAATACAATGATAAAAATTAATCATTTAAAAAAAATAAAAAAAAATATTTTTTTTCATCTTACTAAGTAAAATAAAAAATTAATCATTTTTATTTTTCATTCATCTTACTAAACACAAAAGAAATAAAATGTATTATTCGTACTTTTCTTCTTCGAAAGATAGATAGTGTATTTTTCTTACTTTTCATCCTTACTATCAAACGGAGCATTATGGATAAATTGTGCTTTGCACTTAAAAAGTTTAAAAAAATTTATATTGTATCTGTAAAGATTAAATTACTCATATTATTTTCTCAATATATTAAAATTGTTGTAATATGGTCATATCGTTTATTTTCGTTGTTTATTTCATTGATGACAATAGAATAATTTTTAAGGTAATTAGTACCAGAAGCTTGCAATAATATCATATTATAATATTTTTAATATATTAAAAATATAATATAAAAATTATAATCTTTAAAAGATGCGAAGTGCAATTCTGAGCAAATATCGAAAACTCGCAAAACTTAGATGCGATCAATCCCATGTAACTTGTTTTTTCCCCAGCAATCTCAATACTACTTTGGCGGTCTCTCTCTCTCTCTCTCTCTTACACACACACAGAGTCCCACAGTTGTAAAGCTTTTTGTGCTTGCTCTGGTCCTCCACCTCATCGTCTAGACTTCAACTTTTTTTCCGCCAATTTAGAAGAAAGACCTCAGCAGGTGAAGAGGAAAAGCAACAGTGATACTTCCCGTGATTTGTAGCAAATTTTTTCCACTCCTAACTTTTCTTTCTCTTTCTTCATTCAAACCCACCCAACAACTCTCTCGTGTCCCCAAAAATCTTCAAACTGTTCACCCAAATCTCCAATTCCCCACTCTAAATTCCTAGTTCTTGTTGTAATCTAGATAACACTGGGTTTTCATGGCTCTTTCTGATCTTGTTCTGGTAAATTCTTTATTTCTCTTCATAGATTTATGGGCATGTTTGAACTTGTTTAATTAAGTACTTGTCTTTGTTTTTCAAATTGATCCAACTTTTGTGGTGTTTTGTTGTCCTTTCTGTTCAAAGCATCTGTCCTTTTCTCTTCTTGTACAGATGTTGTTCTTTTTTTCGTTTGATTCTGATACTAAACAAAGTGTGGCTTTTTGGGGCTGATTCAAACTCGTTTATCTTGGATACCGTCATTTTTTTGCCTTTTGCCTTTAAAAAATTAAATGGTTTTTTTTTTTTTTTTTTTGACATAGGCTTATGTCATCTCTTTTATCGACAATTCATTGAGCATTTGATTCTAGCAATGGAATCAGAGGGTGATAGATGATACATAAGTTAGAAGAAATAAAATCATATAAGGGGTAAATGATGCTGAGGTTAGGTTTGTTATTTCATCAGTTTTTACCGACTCTGAAAATTCGTTTAAATTAAATATATGAGGCGGCAAGAGCAAATCCTCCAGATGATCTGATGGGAAATATGCCAGATTTATTCCTTTTTTTGGTTTTTGTCATTTTAATTAAATATGATAATTGTTTCAAATTGATATATGTTGTATGAATATGCAAATATTTGCCTCATGAACAGTAGGAGAAATATGTGGGAGTAGATTATCTTGTTTGTTTATTTATTAGATTGACATAAGCTAGCAGTGCTGGTGTGAAATTTTATCATTTTTTTTTGGGTATCAGTGGGAAATTAGCAAGATTTGGATTAATTCTAAGTTTTTTATCTGTTATATCTGCGTCGGTTAAACATAATTTCTCAGAACTACATTAGGCTTATAGTTACCGCGCAGCATGGGTATTTAAGTAGGTAAACTTGGTTACGTACTTGATTGAGTATTGAGTCAACTCCAAATTTATTTGTTCCTAAGTAGAAAGGGCAGGAATGGAAAATGTTTATTTTCTCATTTCGTAAAGTAAGAAATGTGAGTATAATTGTTTCTTGTTGAATTATGATGCTGTTGTTGACTTGTATATGTGTGGAATTGGTCGGTTATTGTAGGGTTTGAATGCTGCATTTTGAAGAAAGTCAAGGAATATCTGCACATCCTTCAATTTTGGGATTTAATATGCCTGAAGATAGCTTCTCTAAACGTGTAGCGGGTTCTGCAATTTCTGTGTTTCTCTATCTGATTTTGCCAGAGATGGGTTAGTATACAACATTAGGACCACATCCACCTTCGGTTTACCTTGGAAGCAGAAAAATGATGAATACTTTGCCTGGAACTAGTGAAATAGTCGAATCAGTAGAAGATTTTGATTCTGAATCAAGAATGGATGAAACTGATGGACATCATATGGTGAAGCCTGGACCAAAGGGTTCTATAGAGGACGATATTAATAAACTATTTGAGGCGATAGACATCAGGAATTCTCGTCAAGTTGCTAAAGATGCTTTACGGAAGAGTGCCATGAAAAGACCAATTAGAGATTGTTCATCTCCAGTGTCGGGTATTGGAATTTCAGAGTCCGTGAGTTTGAAGCAGGCATTAAGAGGATTATGCATCTCTCAGGCGTCAGAGATGGCTGCTATGAAGCGGTCATCAAAACCTTCTAGGTTGTCAGGAGTCTCAGAAGCTGGAACTATTAAGAGGTTGTACAGGGCAGTGGTAGTTGAGGCCAGTGATTCTAGTTATCCCCTTAACGAAGGTAAAGGGAATGTGGTGATCTCCCTTGTTCCGGAAAGTAGCATGTCAGATTTGTGTGAAAGGGTACCTCAATCTCATCATGTCTCCACGGTAGAAACGTCAAACCAGAGTGCTTGTTCTTCTACTCTTTTGGCAGATGCATCAACAGGAGAAGCAAAAATAACCATAACACTACCACAAGATGATATTGTTCCCTTGCCAACTACAGTTGGTGGTGAAATTTCAAAGACGAACCAGGGCCAGTGCGGACAGATAATTTCGACACAATCTTCAATTTCCACTCACTGTAGCAAGAAGCTCCCAATGCTAGATGAGGTTCTTCCTGCATCGGTTGAAGTTTTGACTGAATCAGTACTGCAAGACAAGGAGCAAAACTTCAAGTTGCATTCTGCATCTTATTCATCTGGCTCTACTGCTGGAAATAAGGTTATCAAACCTGCAAGCAGTAACCCCCGTTTAATTAAGCCTGTTTTTGGGAACAAGAGCTTTGTGAAGAAGAAAATCAGACAAGCTTTAACTTCTGTGACCAGTAGTTCCAATCACTGTAATGTAGGAGCCGATGATGACTCGGGTCCTAGTACTAGTACAGTGGTTTGCGGTACTCCTGACAGTGCTATGGTGAATCTAAGTGAAGAAACAAAGAAAGCATCTCCTGCATCAAGGAGTGCAAACATAAGCATTGAAATCAGTTCAACTTCTGCAAACTTTAGTGTTGGGAAACCAGATCTCACTTCAAGGTGTTGCAGCAAAACTAGAAGTGTACTTACGAAAGCTGATGAAAGCTCCAGATCAAGAGAAAAGGGGGAGTTCTCTCAAAGCTCAAAAAGTAGCATTGGTGAGTATAGCAGTAGTACAAGCTTTAGTGAAGAAAGCAATCTAAGTGGATCTAGTCGCGGTGGCTACAGGCCTCACATGTCAAAAAACTTGAGATGGGAAGCCATTTGCTGTGTTCAGAGCCAGCACAAAAGCTTTGGCTTGAGACACTTTAAGCTGCTTAGGAAGCTTGGTGGTGGCGACATTGGGACTGTCTACCTTGCTGAGCTAATTGGCACAAACTGCCTTTTTGCTTTGAAAGTTATGGACAATGATTTTTTGGCTAGCAGGCGGAAAATGTCAAGGGCTCAAACTGAAAAAGAGATACTGCAAATGCTGGATCATCCATTCCTCCCTACCCTTTATGCCCATTTTACAACAGATAGATTCTCATGCTTGGTTACGGAATATTGTCCAGGCGGAGATCTTCATGTGCTGCGGCAGAAGCAACCCGGCAAGAGTTTCTCTGAACAAGCAACCAGGTAAGCATTTCACAATGCGTTATTGCCAGTATTTGGTGTATTGTTCATTTGAGTTCATGAGAAATATACTTTACACATTACGGACTGCATAATAAGATAGATGCATGCAACCTGTTAATGAATTGCTCCTGCCTGTGTATATTGTGGTCTTAACATTTTGTGTCAGTGTAGAACTACTTTTGTCTTGTACGTATATTTGGCTAAGCCATGCCACACAATTATCATCTCTTTCTGGTCTCTATTTCGTCATGTGACTGGGTTTATTAAGACTGAACGTGCAGAATTTTTAGGAAAAAATTAGGATGAACTTACCAGATGATCCTTAAAAGTTAACATGGTATATGCTGAGGATGTTGGCACGTATATCACACATTCTGGATAAAAACATTATCACTTGAATCTAATATGTTTTCGTTTGAAGTGCGGATGGAATCATGGAAGGATGAACTTTCCAGATGACCGTGGTTCTGCTGAGGAAGTTTGCACGAATATCACACATGCTAGACAAAAAAAATTTGCTCTCGAATCTAATATGTTCTAGTTTGAGGTGCAGAAATCTGCTTGTTACATACTAGACCACAGCCAATGGGCTCCCGCATTCGATTTTGGGTTCATACAGCTGCTATTTTTGTAAGAATTGCTATCAGAGATGCTAGGCTGCTATTGGGATATTGGCCTTACCGTCTGTGATGTTGTGTCTCTAAAAACTACAGGGTTTTATTGAATAATTAAAAGATCATTGATATCAACAGAAGGGGTATAGAAGTATCACTCAGGTTAGTAAATTTAAAGTCAAAAAGGTGAGACTGGAAATATTGCATTGTTATGGTTCTGCAGGACCTTGAATTGCGGTTTCTACTGACTAATTGAACATCTAATAGGGTCCACCTTCGATAACCCATGTGCGACCTATTAGTTGATGCACTAAGTTCACCAGTACAGGAATGATTTGGCGCCCAGTGCCCTTTGGTTGCCTTGATGAGTGCTGTCTATGGGCCTGTATCTTTTTTTTTTTCCCATCTGAAACACGTTANTCTAATAGGGTCCACCTTCGATAACCCATGTGCGACCTATTAGTTGATGCACTAAGTTCACCAGTACAGGAATGATTTGGCAGTGCCCATTGGTTGCCCTGATGAGTGCTGTCTATGGGCCTGTATCTTTTTTTTTTTCCCATCTGAAACACGTTATTTTGTGGACATTTCTAAGTTATAATAGTTGGTGTATACGTTGCATGAGAACCATTTGTAGTTATAGGACTTTTAGGTTTATTTGTTCAAGATTGGATTTTGATTGAAATGTTCACATACATAATATAACAAAATGAAAGCTTTGTTTTATAGCGAGTAATTATATGTAATACTCAATGGTATTTCAATTGGTTTAGGTAGACCAATCCAAACCCATCTAGTTGGGTTTCTGGGATAGGTTTGGATATGAATATGAAATATTTTTACTATCTCCCACATACTTGGGGTCTATGAAACACGGATATAGATACGAAATACAGGTACGATACGGATACGACGATACGACAAAATCTATAAAAGTAGGATATAAGTATGGCTAAGATACGACTATAATAAAATATATTTAATATTTTTATTATTTTCAACCAACTTAATACTTAGTTAGTTCTTTAACACACAATAAGAAAAATTAATAATTTTTTTAGTTTCAAGAAAATATATATCGTATCACTATGGTATATTCACAAAGTGAAGTGATTAATTAAAGAAATCAAAACTAATATTTATCTAGTATTTAGAAGTAATTTTTGCTAAGATTATAATTTAATAGTTTTATTTTATGCTCTTTTGACATGTAATTGTAGATAATACTTAAGAAACACTCATGTTCCTTTGAAGTAATATGAATTTTTGTTAATGTATTATATGGTATGCGAATTCGAAAAGAGATGTTAAAAATTTAACTCAAAAATTATATATGTTGGTCGATCACAAAAGTATCCATAAAGTATCATAATATTTAATTATTATCGAATACGTAGAAAGTGTATCCGATATGTATCCGACAAGTATCGTATTCGATACGGATACGCCAACCTCAACGAAGTATCCGTACTTCATAGCTTGGGATTGTATAAGAATAAAAGAAACATGTGGACCCCGCGATGTGACATAAAACCTGATGGTACTTTTTGTTATTATGGTAGTGTTTTTGACAATAATGTTCTTCGTCCAATGAAGTGTTTAATTTAATGCAAAGGCAAATTAGTAATTTTGGTAATAATCCCAATAGTGATAATTTGGACCCTTTTTAATACCACCTCCGGTGGGTTTATACTTTATATAAACTGACATATGTACTATTCAAATTGGGTCAAGGAAAGTCAAATTGTTTAATATTTCATGCTTATAAATGAATAAAACATGGGTTATGTGGTCTCCTGGACTATTTTGCCCAATCCCACCCATTAATACACCTTTTCCCCATCAACCAAACAGCACCTATGCACTATAAACAGAAATTGAGTTCCGGAAAAATTGTGATTGTCATAAGACATCTAAATTGCCTACCTTATTTGTGCTTATGTTATAATATGCATTTGCCTAGGTGCTCAGTGACTTACCTTCATTATAATATTATTAATGAAGTATGCGCGTATTAAGACCAAAAGCCAACAGCCATACATTATCCCAGTTACGTGATTGTAGTACAAATACATTGAATATTATAGATCTTTAAAGTGCTTTTGAACCTTTTCAATTCCCTTAAATCAAAGTTATAAATAATATGCTCCCCATTCATATTGATAACCAAGTGCAATCAACAAATATTGACACAGATAACAACCTAGTTGATTTGAAACTCATTTGAGAATAGTCTAAAAAGAATTTGAGAATCTAAAACTCTTAAAATTTTGAAGGCAAATTTTGGGATGACTCAATTTAAGCATAGTTTGGCTGCTAGCTGAATTAGTTTATTGCATTTACAAATGTAAATACTTCTAATTATTTTTAAATTTTGATTCATGAGGACTGGCTCAACCAGTGATGGAATAAATAAAATTCTTTAGCATATTTGACATCTGACTCCATGGAAATAAATAGGTCCTGCAGATGTCCAAAAATATCCTTGAGTTTAGAAAAAAAATAATATTTACAAGAAGTAAAATGAAATGTAAATTCAGAAAATAAAATGAATATACCACAAACACAAGCTTTTAATCATGGTCTAATGAGAGAAAATTTATCTACCATTACAGATAATTAATGGTAAATATACAAACAAAACAGGCAAATGGAATTATAAAAACCCAGACAAAAGCAGAGTAGGCCCATATCTGACAACAGAACAATTTAAAAGCTCAATATCCGAGATTCCGAGCAATTCCTTCCTCGGATAGAGCGTCACAGAAACAAGAAAGTTCTGGTTGCACATATGAAAATTATGTCTCTAAAAATCATTTGTGATCTAATTATGTCCAGCTGGGGAGAATAGCTACCTGGCCTTTAACTGCTGGGAGCATCCATCTCAACTGTAATGAGGCTAGTGAAAACAATGAAAATATATGCTGAGATTTAGGGAAGCCAACAAGAACGTGGCTTAAGGGATCTTTACCTTGAACACAACCTAACTGTGGAAATGTTGAAAGCAATGTGGTCTTGGCACATAACTCTCAGAGTGAACTGCCAATCAAGAAATGTGACCTTACCGGGGTTACATCGAATTTGGGTGACATTGAAGATGCTGGTGATGGAGTAAAATAACCATAGAATACAATGGGCTTACAATGGTAACCAAGAGAGGTGTCTGCTGGCATTATGGTTAATTAATTAACATAGATTAATTTAATGTTAATCTTAAGAGATCAAAGGATATCATGGGCTTTATAATAATCATTTAGGGCGAAATTGAAAATGAGAAGTCTTTTAAGTTAGCTGACGTTTATAAATTCTTTATTTTGGGTTTTGGCAATATCAGGTCATGAAATAACACATTCTCTGGCATGAGTATTTCACTTATTTTTTGGTTTTCGACTCTGCATTTGTCTGCGTTTTGCATACTGGGCATGTCCTACATGGATGAAACAATAGGCCAGTTGTGTTGTTGCTTAACACTGGTAGTTAACAGACATTTTCAAGCAACCATGTAAAGTGGTTTTAATTGTTTTCGGAAGGCAAAAAATATATTCAACTTATTTGGTCATCCACAATTTTATGTGACCCCTTTTGACCTTGCGTGTCTGATTTTCTTTCTTTTCTTGTTTGGTAAATGGTCTGATTTCATGATGCCATTTGTGTAGATTTTACGTTGCTGAAGTTCTTCTCGCATTAGAGTATTTACACATGCTTGGGGTTGTCTACCGAGACTTGAAACCAGAAAATGTAATGGTTCGGGAAGATGGTCACATCATGCTTACAGATTTTGACTTGTCACTTAGATGTGCTGTGAATCCAACATTGCTCCAATCATCTTCACCTGTTGTTGAGTCCCCAAAGAGGGTTTCCAGTCCATGCTCAGAATCTAGCTGCATAGACCCTTTCTGCCTCCATCCATCCTGGCAAGTCCCCTGCTTCACCCCCAAGTTTCTCTCTGCTGCAGCAAAAACCAAAAAGCTTAAATCTGAACTAGCTGCCCAAGTTAGCCCACTGCCTCAGCTTGTAGTCGAGCCAACCAATGCACGATCCAATTCCTTTGTAGGAACGCACGAATACTTGGCTCCAGAGATAATCAAAGGAGAAGGTCATGGGAGTGCAGTGGACTGGTGGACCTTTGGAATCTTTCTCTATGAGCTTTTATATGGCAAGACACCCTTTAAAGGTCAAGGAAATGAGGATACACTGGCCAACGTGGTGTCAAAATGTCTCAAGTTCCCCGAAAGCCCTATAGTTAGTTCTCATGGAAGAGATTTGATCAGACGGCTGCTGAAAAAGGAACCCGAGAATAGATTAGGTTCTGCAAAAGGGGCAGCTGAGATCAAACAGCACCCATTCTTCGAGGGTCTGAACTGGGCTTTGGTACGATGTGCGACACCACCGGAGCTGCCCAACTTCTATGATATGGGGAATGTCACTTCAGATTCATCTTCCCAGAATAAAGAGAGTACCAAGTGTCTGAAAGATCCCAACGGTACAGGGGAGGATATAGAGTTTGAGATGTTTTAGCCTTAAAAGTATGATGTGAGAAAAGGAAGATGTTTGATTTTCGTTTTCAACTGGAGATCTCTCATCCTTGTTGTAACTGATATGTAGCATATTGATATAGCATATGGTGTATACATGTAATGCAGAACAATTGTGGACAGTTAAAATGAGTACCAAATACTTACCACTGATTTTGAAACCTGAGACTCACTCGTATGTAGGTTTGTATAACAAATCAAGCTATCTGGATTCGAAACTGACTCTTACTCTCAATTGATTTAGATCACAATTGGATCTGATCTACATAATAAAGTGATAATCTTGGATATAACAAATTATCACGATGAAATGTAATGAACACGTGTTTGAGACGATTTTTTTTTGGTGAATAGGTAAAGAATAATAAGTTGTGCTTGAAAGTGGAATGTAGCCAAGAGTAGCTAAAACTCCAATCTTAACTATTTTGAAAAGCCAATCTCCAAAATTTTTCTCCAATCCACTCTTTATCCCACTAGTTATTTTAGCAAATCCATTTTTCACTCGTTAGGAGTAGCGAGCAGATTTTGGCTTAGTATTTGTTCTTTTGCGCCAAAAATGGTCTTCATCTTCTTTGGCTGTGGCTTCACCGTCTTTAGGTATGGAGCTCTTTCTCTCTGTCTCTCTCTTTGTTGGAGTCGACAAAAATCTAAGGTGATAGATTTTGGTTCATCCTCACCCAGGTGTGGCGTCCAATTCATCCAAGGTCATTCCAATTCTTCCATCAGTGCTCCATCAATTAAGGTTTTTTATTCCCATTTTGTTTTATTGGTGGGACGTGCGAAGAATGAAACAATTGCTCAAACCCCCAATTTTTTCAATAAATTTTCTTTCATTTGCCTTCGGCCGTCAAATCAATGATATGAGGACCTTTTTAATGTTTCATTAGTATGTTGCATTCGTCCGTCAATCTATAATTTTTCATACGATAATATATATATATATATATATATATATAT
>CAUOFW020008235.1:66421-77206 GCA_963454935.2 Ilex paraguariensis
ACTGGCTCAACCAGTGATGGAATAAATAAAATTCTTTAGCATATTTGACATCTGACTCCATGGAAATAAATAGGTCCTGCAGATGTCCAAAAATATCCTTGAGTTTAGAAAAAAAATAATATTTACAAGAAGTAAAATGAAATGTAAATTCAGAAAATAAAATGAATATACCACAAACACAAGCTTTTAATCATGGTCTAATGAGAGAAAATTTATCTACCATTACAGATAATTAATGGTAAATATACAAACAAAACAGGCAAATGGAATTATAAAAACCCAGACAAAAGCAGAGTAGGCCCATATCTGACAACAGAACAATTTAAAAGCTCAATATCCGAGATTCCGAGCAATTCCTTCCTCGGATAGAGCGTCACAGAAACAAGAAAGTTCTGGTTGCACATATGAAAATTATGTCTCTAAAAATCATTTGTGATCTAATTATGTCCAGCTGGGGAGAATAGCTACCTGGCCTTTAACTGCTGGGAGCATCCATCTCAACTGTAATGAGGCTAGTGAAAACAATGAAAATATATGCTGAGATTTAGGGAAGCCAACAAGAACGTGGCTTAAGGGATCTTTACCTTGAACACAACCTAACTGTGGAAATGTTGAAAGCAATGTGGTCTTGGCACATAACTCTCAGAGTGAACTGCCAATCAAGAAATGTGACNTAAGCCAACAAGAACGTGGCTTAAGGGATCTTTACCTTGAACACAACCTAACTGTGGAAATGTTGAGAGCAATGTGGTCTTGGCACATAACTCTCAGAGTGAACTGCCAATCAAGAAATGTGACCTTACCGGGGTTACATCGAATTTGGGTGACATTGAAGATGCTGGTGATGGAGTAAAATAACCATAGAATACAATGGGCTTACAATGGTAACCAAGAGAGGCGTCTGCTGGCATTATGGTTAATTAATTAACATAGATTAATTTAATGTTAATCTTAAGAGATCAAAGGATATCATGGGCTTTATAATAATCATTTAGGGCGAAANAAAAATAACCATAGAATACAATGGGCTTACAATGGTAACCAAGAGAGGTGTCTGCTGGCATTATGGTTAATTAATTAACATAGATTAATTTAATGTTAATCTTAAGAGATCAAAGGATATCATGGGCTTTATAATAATCATTTAGGGCGAAATTGAAAATGAGAAGTCTTTTAAGTTAGCTGACGTTTATAAATTCTTTATTTTGGGTTTTGGCAATATCAGGTCATGAAATAACACATTCTCTGGCATGAGTATTTCACTTATTTTTTGGTTTTCGACTCTGCATTTGTCTGCGTTTTGCATACTGGGCATGTCCTACATGGATGAAACAATAGGCCAGTTGTGTTGTTGCTTAACACTGGTAGTTAACAGACATTTTCAAGCAACCATGTAAAGTGGTTTTAATTGTTTTCGGAAGGCAAAAAATATATTCAACTTATTTGGTCATCCACAATTTTATGTGACCCCTTTTGACCTTGCGTGTCTGATTTTCTTTCTTTTCTTGTTTGGTAAATGGTCTGATTTCATGATGCCATTTGTGTAGATTTTACGTTGCTGAAGTTCTTCTCGCATTAGAGTATTTACACATGCTTGGGGTTGTCTACCGAGACTTGAAACCAGAAAATGTAATGGTTCGGGAAGATGGTCACATCATGCTTACAGATTTTGACTTGTCACTTAGATGTGCTGTGAATCCAACATTGCTCCAATCATCTTCACCTGTTGTTGAGTCCCCAAAGAGGGTTTCCAGTCCATGCTCAGAATCTAGCTGCATAGACCCTTTCTGCCTCCATCCATCCTGGCAAGTCCCCTGCTTCACCCCCAAGTTTCTCTCTGCTGCAGCAAAAACCAAAAAGCTTAAATCTGAACTAGCTGCCCAAGTTAGCCCACTGCCTCAGCTTGTAGTCGAGCCAACCAATGCACGATCCAATTCCTTTGTAGGAACGCACGAATACTTGGCTCCAGAGATAATCAAAGGAGAAGGTCATGGGAGTGCAGTGGACTGGTGGACCTTTGGAATCTTTCTCTATGAGCTTTTATATGGCAAGACACCCTTTAAAGGTCAAGGAAATGAGGATACACTGGCCAACGTGGTGTCAAAATGTCTCAAGTTCCCCGAAAGCCCTATAGTTAGTTCTCATGGAAGAGATTTGATCAGACGGCTGCTGAAAAAGGAACCCGAGAATAGATTAGGTTCTGCAAAAGGGGCAGCTGAGATCAAACAGCACCCATTCTTCGAGGGTCTGAACTGGGCTTTGGTACGATGTGCGACACCACCGGAGCTGCCCAACTTCTATGATATGGGGAATGTCACTTCAGATTCATCTTCCCAGAATAAAGAGAGTACCAAGTGTCTGAAAGATCCCAACGGTACAGGGGAGGATATAGAGTTTGAGATGTTTTAGCCTTAAAAGTATGATGTGAGAAAAGGAAGATGTTTGATTTTCGTTTTCAACTGGAGATCTCTCATCCTTGTTGTAACTGATATGTAGCATATTGATATAGCATATGGTGTATACATGTAATGCAGAACAATTGTGGACAGTTAAAATGAGTACCAAATACTTACCACTGATTTTGAAACCTGAGACTCACTCGTATGTAGGTTTGTATAACAAATCAAGCTATCTGGATTCGAAACTGACTCTTACTCTCAATTGATTTAGATCACAATTGGATCTGATCTACATAATAAAGTGATAATCTTGGATATAACAAATTATCACGATGAAATGTAATGAACACGTGTTTGAGACGATTTTTTTTTGGTGAATAGGTAAAGAATAATAAGTTGTGCTTGAAAGTGGAATGTAGCCAAGAGTAGCTAAAACTCCAATCTTAACTATTTTGAAAAGCCAATCTCCAAAATTTTTCTCCAATCCACTCTTTATCCCACTAGTTATTTTAGCAAATCCATTTTTCACTCGTTAGGAGTAGCGAGCAGATTTTGGCTTAGTATTTGTTCTTTTGCGCCAAAAATGGTCTTCATCTTCTTTGGCTGTGGCTTCACCGTCTTTAGGTATGGAGCTCTTTCTCTCTGTCTCTCTCTTTGTTGGAGTCGACAAAAATCTAAGGTGATAGATTTTGGTTCATCCTCACCCAGGTGTGGCGTCCAATTCATCCAAGGTCATTCCAATTCTTCCATCAGTGCTCCATCAATTAAGGTTTTTTATTCCCATTTTGTTTTATTGGTGGGACATGCGAAGAATGAAACAATTGCTCAAACCCCCAATTTTTTCGATGAATTTTCTTTCATTTGCCTTCGGCCGTCAAATCAATAATATGAGGACCTTTTTAATGTTTCATTAGTATGTTGCATTTGTCCGTCAATCTATAATTTTTCATACGATAATATATATATAAATATATATTTGTTCATGATACATTTTAGTTATGGTTGTTAAAAAAATACGACCATTGAAAATATGACCGTTAAAAATGTGACAATAATCATTATAAAGTTTAAATTTTGATGATGTGGCATAACACACTATCGTGTCATGTCAACAATATGACGATGATATGGTATGCTACGTGATACTTTTGATTTAAATTATTAAAATTTAATTAAAATAAAAAATGTACTTAGAACGAACTTATAAAAAATTGACTTTCTAAAATAAAGAATAATATTTAAGTATTTTATGCAGAAGAATGTAGTTGGAGTTGCTTTAACTATCTTTTTGGCACGCACAGCTTGATATTTATTTCTTCAGGACCAGGAGCTTGTACCAGCCTAAATTCTTATTGCAGGTACACAGGAAAAGATATGAGGCCATTGTACACTAGACTGGCAACCACTATAAAATTACCATATTGCCACTACCCTCTCCCTCGTCTTCTCTCTCTGGAATCCCCATTCTTTCTCTCCTTTCCTCCTCCAAAGCAAAACCCGTCTTTGAAAAATTCGAACTACCAAGTGAGACAAACACGCAGAGCTAGACCCATAATAAGAAAAGCATTAATGGCTTCAGCGACTGAGGCAGAGGCACAGACTAAACCATTCTCAGTCCTCTTTGTGTGCCTTGGCAATATCTGTAGAAGCCCAGCTGCTGAAGGTGTCTTCAGAGACTTGGTCAAGAAAAAGGGTCTTGATTCCAAGCTCACCATTGACTCTGCCGGTACCATCAATTACCATGAGGTATCTCTGTCTGTGTGTGTTTGTGTGTGAAGTCTTGGGATTTTAATACGTGATTTCAATGATTATGTAGAGTTGTGGGGTGTGATTTGATTTGAGTTTCTTGGAATTGTTGTTTTGTGGTGGTGTTTCCTCAAGGGAAATGAAGCAGACCCAAGAATGAGGGCTGCCTCTAAAAAGCGTGGAGTCGAGATAACCTCGATATCAAGGCCAATAAAACCGTCGGATTTCAGAGACTTCGATCTGATACTTGCAATGGACAAGCAAAACAGAGGTGTGATGATTTGAGTTGGTATACTCGAATTACGGCATTGAAATATATATATTTTTCATCCTTTTGTTCTGCGTGTGTTGAATAGAATTGGATGGTGCTCTGTGAAATGCCCATCCACTATTGTTTGCTTGCGTGTGTCTGTGAGAGAGAGAGAGGGAGAGAGAGTGTGTGTTGGGGGGGGGGGGTTTGTTTGTGAGTGACATATTTGTGTCTATGTTTGGCTGTTAGTTTACTTTTCTTGAATTTTCCTGATTGTGTGTAGAGGATATACTTGGGGCTTTTGAGAGGTGGAGTCATAGAGAGACCTTACCTGCTGATGCACATAAGAAGGTTGGTTGAGTAGTGTTAGTGTAATAGTGTATTTTGGATTGCTACTCTTATATTTGGGTACTGAATATGCAGGTTAGGTTAATGTGCTCCTATTGTAAGAGGCATAATGAAACCGAAGTCCCAGATCCTTACTATGGTGGATCACATGGCTTCGAAAAGGTAACGCATAACTGATTCTTCTTTCTGTTGGAATGAGATATGATATCCGGAACAAATTATATTAGTTATTTTGAAAACCTAAGGAATCCAAAAATGTTTATATGAAATGTTCCTGATGAGTTTTTACTTTCACAACTGCTTTCTTGGAAGTTTTAAGAGGTGAGACATGATTGACATCATACAACAACTCGACTCAACTCATTTCATCATGGCTCTATATTGGCTTTCGTCAGGATTTCCTCACAATTATAAGATGCATCACCTTACATGACGAAATGTACACAGACCTTTTAGAACAACATATGAACATAACAATTATGAGGAACTCATGTATCTAGCAGCCCCTGAGCATGGAACACCCACTTCCCATGGATGTATCGGCAAAACCAATGTTAAACAGTAGCACGTAGACATGACAAGGGTATGACAAAAAAATACATGTTTTATAGTGTATTATTGTTTATTTATGACAAACATTACTGTATGATGGGTAATAATTTTCTTTGGCTATATCCTTAAGTTTGTTAATTTTGGATTCTAATAGTCAATAATCATGCTTATAGGGAAAGTGAGAACAAGGACCATGTATCTGTGTACGCATGTGTGTACGAATATGGATATGCATATACACACGAATTGGTTTTTAGCATTACCCTTTACCATGTCTCAATGCATAATTTTACCGAAAAATTTCCTGTGTTAGTTTTGCGAATATCACTAAAGGTTTTTCCTAGTTTTATGTAAGTCATTGGTTAATTTTCCTTTAAATCTTGTACTTTTTCCATGGTTTAATAGTGATGCTGAATAATTTGAGGGCTTAATGCATATGCATGTTGCCTAGGTTACAGAGAATGCCTACATGTGAATGTTTATCCTCCTTTATGTCTCTAAATAGAAGGTCGTTTGAAGGAGAAAGGTTTTAGTGATTCAGTTGTGGCATATGATTGGAACAAGTCGTTTAAGAGGCAGTAACCTGGGATGTTTAACACCATGCACTCTCTTTCTTAGAGTGCTTTGCAAGTTTGTTTTAATTGGGATCTTTGTTTTATCCTTGTATGCCTCACGAGTAGCTAAACCAAACATCATCTGGATCTCACTCTAGTAACATTTGTTGGTTTTGGTCCAATGGTATTCTTTACCTTGTAAAGACTTTGCCCTCTTGAGATCAAAGGATCATGTCCCTCTCCCCCCTCCCCTCCCACCAAAAAAATAAAAAACTAGACATAGTTCATTAGAAACTACCCTTCAGTCAACATAATATTGGGCTCTGCTAAACAAATTACACCATGTCAGTGTACCTTACACCTTCTGAAATTTGTGTTCCTTGGTATTTTCATGCTACGGTGCTACCTGGTTCTTTTTCCTAGTTGGCCTTCTTAACATCCTTGTTGAGCCTTAAATTTTTGCCATATTACTTTTTCTGCTTTGCCTTGTGCTGCTGTCTGTTTATGCTGCTTTTGTGGCTTCTCTAGTCCCTACTTAATCTATACGTTCAGCTTGTGCACCTTATTTACTTTAAACATCAATGTTTATATTTCATTTTATTGTCAACATCTCAAACAAAGAATTCTAGGCCCTTCTCTTGTTTTTTATGAACTCCAGAAATGCTAGATTGAGCTACAAAGCACAACGGTGCTATGATGGATATAAATCCTCCCATCATAAGATTTCCAAATTACTAAATAGATTCTGTTAATTTTTTTGATTTACTAAATAAAAAATCAAGATTACTTCTGTCAGTATTCTGCCTTTTTTTGCTTTCCACGCGTTTCTTTTGATCATATTCACAACCTGGAGTGCAAAAATCTAAAGTGCAGTGTAATGTGGTTGCGAAGCTTAAGCAAATTTCATTGGGAACTTATTTACTATTTACAAGATATGATAACAAGCAAATCCCATCTCGTTGGCAGGTTTTAGATTTACTCGAAGATGCTTGTGAGTCGCTATTGGGAAGCATTTTGGCAGAGAACAGTCACCTTTTGGATTCTTAGCCCCTCTTGAAAGTGATGAACCAGATCCACTGTTCTGTTGTGCATAGAAAATTGTTTTCTGCTAAAAGATCCCTTGTTCATCATGCCAAACCCACATCTAACTATAGTGAACCCATTGTGGTCACTGTGGCGGCCTATTGTTTTTCTGATATTATTCATTGATTGGGATGTCCTTTTGAGCAAATAGAACTTTGAGATACTTAAATTCCCGATGGAAAAATATATGTATGCACTTTTCATTCAGTTGGGTCGTACATTGTTATATTACCCTATGTTTTGCATCTTGGTTGGTATATGAGGAAACCATATGTCAAGTGGGTCCACCCCCACCCCCTCCCCCTCCCCCCCCTTTTTACTTTTCTCTCTTCCCCTTTTTTCTCTTGTTTTGTTGAAACAATTGACTTTTATTTACCAACAAGATATGATGAAGCTATTGATCCACTGATTAGCGTTCTCTTTTTTTTTTTTTTACAAAAATTATTGGTTGCTTTTTCTTCGAGCGATGTTAAGTATTGTTTGGTGGTAGTTAATTCCGAATCGACAGAAGCTTTGCTCTAGCATGCACTGATAAAAGATTTCACTAAGCTCTGGATATATGCAATATATATATATATATATATATATATTAGTGAAACAGAAGCATGAGGAATTAAAAAAAGTGTGGCCAGCAATATATCTGGAAAAAATCAGCACTCAATGAATATCAAAGGATGTTGTCTTAAAAGCGCCTTGCTTGCCCCAAAAAACAATTATGTTATAAGCACTCTGGGGAGGAATCCTCCAAGCCATTAGTTGGATTCTACTTGTAAGGATAGTTGTTGCTATTGAAAGACTATGGCCTCGACAATGTAAGCAAAAACTGTGTTCATATGCCAAAGCAGTTGTAATCAATGTTATCAGAACCGGACTGGTCATCGAACCGGCAAAAAAATCAGGTCAATGGTTCACTGCTTCAACCATTAGCTCAACTGGTCGGACCGGTCATATAATAAAAAAATAAAAAAATATNAGTCATCGAACCGGCAAAAAAATCGGGTCAATGGTTCACTGGTTCAACCATTAGCTCAACTGGTCGGACCGGTCATATAATAAAAAAATAAAAAAATATNCAAATAGATTCTGTTAATTTTTTTGATTTACTATATCAAAATATCAAGATTACTTCTGTCAGTATTCTGCCTTTTTTTGCTTTCCACGCGTTGCTTTTGATCATATTCACAACGTGGAGTGCAAAAATCTAAAGTGCAGTGTAATGTGGTTGCGAAGCTTAAGCAAATTTCATTGGGAACTTATTTACTATTTACAAGATATGATAACAAGCAAATCCCATCTCGTTGGCAGGTTTTAGATTTACTCGAAGATGCTTGTGAGTCGCTATTGGGAAGCATTTTGGCAGAGAACAGTCACCTTTTGGATTCTTAGCCCCTCTTGAAAGTGATGAACCAGATCCACTGTTCTGTTGTGCATAGAAAATTGTTTTCTNTATTTATGTAATTTAATTTTTAAAAACCGGCCAATTTTCCGGCCGATTTTTAGCTGGTTTGCTTCCTTAAGCGATTCAACTAAGGAACCGTACCGATTAGAGTTCCGGTTCACAGTTGAACCGGTCCGACCAGCTGGTTTGGTCCGGTTCTGATAACACTGGTTGTAACACAGTTGTTTAAGTAATGACATAACATCTTAAGAGAGAGAAGGGAAAGGGTCTAGGGTTCAAACTCACTTTTACAAATCTCAAAAATAAAAAACCTGGAGAGAGAGAGTTCATCTATTCCGGGTGAGGGTTAAGCCACCAAAAACTCAAACATCCACCCGAGGAAGTGAGGGAGAGAGAATTGGCTCAGGCACACGAAGATGTGATCTAATGGATCTTTCAGTGTGAAAGATAGTTAATGCTTCNTCCATCAGTGCTCCATCAATTAAGGTTTTTTATTCCCATTTTGTTTTATTGGTGGCACGTGCGAAGAATGAAACAATTGCTCAAACCCCCAATTTTTTCAATAAATTTTCTTTCATTTGCCTTCGGCCGTCAAATCAATGATATGAGGACCTTTTTAATGTTTCATTAGTATGTTGCATTCGTCCGTCAATCTATAATTTTTCATACGATAATATATATATATATATATATATATATATATATATATTTGTTCATGATACATTTTAGTTATGGTTGTTAAAAAAATACGACCATTGAAAATATGATTGTTAAAAATGTGACCATAATCATTATAAAGTTTAAATTTTGATGATGTGGCATAACACACTATCGTGTCATGTCAACAATATGATGATGACATGGTATGCTACATGATACTTTTGATTTAAATTATTAAAATTTAATTAAAATAATTAATTAAAATAAAAAATATACTTAGAACGAACTTATAAAAAATTGACTTTCTAAAATAAAGAATAATATTTAAGTATTTTATGTAGAAGAATGTAGTTGGAGTTGCTTTAACTATCTTTTTGGCACACACAGCTTGATATTTATTTCTTCAGGACCAGGAGCTTGTACCAGCCTAAATTCTTATTGCAGGTACACAGGAAAAGATATGAGGCCATTGTACACTAGACTGGCAACCACTATAAAATTACCATATTGCCACTACCCTCTCCCTCGTCTTCTCTCTCTGGAATCCCCATTCTTTCTCTCCTTTCCTCCTCCAAAGCAAAACCCGTCTTTGAAAAATTCGAACTACCAAGTGAGACAAACACGCAGAGCTAGACCCATAATAAGAAAAGCATTAATGGCTTCAGCGACTGAGGCAGAGGCAGAGACTAAACCATTCTCAGTCCTCTTTGTGTGCCTTGGCAATATCTGTAGAAGCCCAGCTGCTGAAGGTGTCTTCAGAGACTTGGTCAAGAAAAAGGGTCTTGATTCCAAGCTCACCATTGACTCTGCCGGTACCATCAATTACCATGAGGTATCTCTGTCTGTGTGTGTTTGTGTGTGAAGTCTTGGGATTTTAATACGTGATTTCAATGATTATGTAGAGTTGTGGGGTGTGATTTGATTTGAGTTTCTTGGAATTGTTGTTTTGTGGTGGTGTTTCCTCAAGGGAAATGAAGCAGACCCAAGAATGAGGGCTGCCTCTAAAAAGCGTGGAGTCGAGATAACCTCGATATCAAGGCCAATAAAACCGTCGGATTTCAGAGACTTCGATCTGATACTTGCAATGGACAAGCAAAACAGAGGTGTGATGATTTGAGTTGGTATACTCGAATTACGGCATTGAAATATATATATTTTTCATCCTTTTGTTCTGCGTGTGTTGAATAGAATTGGATGGTGCTCTGTGAAATGCCCATCCACTATTGTTTGCTTGCGTGTGTCTGTGAGAGAGAGAGAGGGAGAGAGAGTGTGTGTTGGGGGGGGGGGTTGTTTGTGAGTGACATATTTGTGTCTATGTTTGGCTGTTAGTTTACTTTTCTTGAATTTTCCTGATTGTGTGTAGAGGATATACTTGGGGCTTTTGAGAGGTGGAGTCATAGAGAGACCTTACCTGCTGATGCACATAAGAAGGTTGGTTAAGTAGTGTTGGTGTAATAGTGTATTTTGGATTGCTACTCTTATATTTGGATACTGAATATGCAGGTTAGGTTAACGTGCTCCTATTGTAAGAGGCATAATGAAACCGAAGTCCCAGATCCTTACCATGGTGGATCGCAAGGCTTCGAAAAGGTAACGCATAACTGATTCTTCTTTCTGTTGGAATGAGATATGATATCAGGAACAAATTATATTAGTTATTTTGAAAACCTGAAGAATCCAAAAATGTTTATATGAAGTGTTCCTGATGAGTTTTTACTTTCACAACTGCTTTCTTGGAAGTTTTAAGAGGTGAGACATGATGATTTCCTCACAATCATAAGATGCATCACCTTA
>CAUOFW020008235.1:83221-112896 GCA_963454935.2 Ilex paraguariensis
AAAAAAAAAAGGCTTCTTTTTCATCAAACAACTACTAGAGTTTTGACATGCCTACTGCTCATTTTTCTTTTCTCAGCTGGGATGCATCAAGCATTCTATGCAGATGGTTAGGAATTTAGAGAGACAAGGAGCGAAAAACGCAGGCCGCTATATTCTATAACTTTGGATCCTCCATTAAAGTCCATAATGCGTGTAGATATGTAGACTATTAAAGAAATATGTATCTCCATACAGAAGAAAAGCCATTGACTACCATTTCTGAAGTTACTATGGAGTATTTTATCTATACATCAACTGAAAATTTTAATACACCAAAAGGGAAAAAATAAAGAAATGATGATACCAGACTGAACCGGCGTGTACAATGCTCCCACTTCATTACCTTCCTTTTAATTGGGAATTGTGACGTATACTCTCTCCATCGTAGTAACACCATGGCAAGCTGCTTTGAAAATCAGCTGATTCTCACATATACAAGGCATCTCAAAGCTTTGCATCATAAAATCATATTATGTAGCTCTGTTTCAGTCCCTTCCGGGAACGCTTTCTCCTTGGATTAGCACTGAGCATGCAAGAAAATGCACTTACAAGCTCTGAATCTTCTAAATTTACCAGGATGTTTGCTGCATTTGGGTTGGCAAGGAGGAGCTTCGCCACAAGATATCCTGCGATTGACCAGGTTTGAAATAGGCGTGCCTGTTTTCCAATAAATCTTGCTCGCTTAGTGTCATAATACTCTGGCCACTTGTCTCTAGATATGTGCCTCTCAGCAATCTTCACAGCATTTTCAGCAATCCAGGGTCTTTTCATCTTTATGCTTGCCACAGTAAGCTGAAAGAAACACAGGCAGACTTGTTTTATTATATAAAGATATTTCTGTCAACTCCAGATGCATTACTTACAGATTAACTACATGTGGTATGACCTAGTTACATATTGTCTTCTAAAACTTTTAGAATCTAAAAATAACCATATGTGATTTTGGACCGAAGTGAAAACCCTAACTTTGTTGACAGACATACAAAATAGACTCTTCCACCTCTTTTTATGATTAAACCACCATAGTCAGATTGAATGCCACAATGTATATATGTCCATCTGTATAGTTTTCTTGCTTGCACGGAGAGAGAGAGATAGACTCTTCCACCCCTTTTTATGTTTAAACCACCATAGTCAGATGGAATGCGACAATGTATATATATCCATCTGTATAGTTTTCTCTCTCTCTCTCTCTCTCTCTCTCTCTCTCTCTCGAGAAAGAGAGAGATAGATCCAGTACGTTTCTGGTTCTTCTCTTCTCCTCTTCTGCTCATGACAGCTTCCTGAACCACAACTGGTTCTTGATTCTTTCAAGAAACCAGATTAGATCTGAGTTCATTTAAAAGATATAGAGGTCCCATGAGCGCTACTTGTTCTAAGATGATGAGGAAAATTAGAATCTGAAAGGCAATCTACTATCAACGTCATCATCCTCCCGATTTCTGTACATCAAAATGGCCACATGATTGTATTGAGGTTATCATGTGGGCATATTTGACAGTTAGTTGATCTAACCAGATACTCACGTTTGGCCTATTTGACAGTTAATTGATCTAACCAGATACTCATGATGGGCCTATTTGAAAGTTGATTGATCTAACTAGATAGGATAGGATAGGTTAAGGCCTTACTCTATTGCATCCTATCTTCTGGAATAGCGGCCTTTGGATACATAAGCCGGCTGGACTAGAAAAAAAAAAGACATCACTTTTTTCTTTCTTATATTTGTATGTTTTGATCGGACAGTCACCCCGTAGGCCTCCTTGGGGGCACTAATAATTCTTTTCTACATCCTATATTTCACACTTAAGTTGCTATACTTCAGTTGCTTCACTCATGTCTTAATTAAATCCTCGTTCCATGGGTTTTGGTTGCTCATCCCTGACATGTTGAGTTGACACCACCAATGTAATAAATGATCAATAAAAAAGTTTCATAACAATTAAATTGAGTTTTTCCGAGTAATAGCTGTGTCATGCAATTAAGCTCTCGTACTAAACCTGAAACAAATCAAACTAACCTGCCAGAGCAAAGTGGGCCAAGAACCTGCATTGTGGTAAGACCATGGCCTGTATCAAAAAGCACCATCAAAAGATAGGTGGCTGGAAAAAAATAATAAAACTAAGAAATCAAATTCACTTAAGAGACACAAAAATGAGGACATTACGTGTTCTTGGGATCACTTCCTGTAATGATCCGCCATTCCTGTCCCTCGAGAGCAGGATAACATATCTTCAGTGGCATATCAGCCACCAAATCTGCCCACTTTGCTTCAAAAAGATCTAATATGGCATGTGACTGATCTGTTGTTGCAAGACTACTTATAATCGACCATAAGTTTCCTAGAGAAAAGAAACGAAAGTCCATGTGAGCTGGCTGCAGGTTTCCAATCAGGTAGCCTCCTTTATTGGGCATCCATTCCACCAACCATGGAGGAATCTGATCTGGATAGATATTGAACTTGTTAACTGCATCATATGAGTATTCCTCTGTCTTGTAACGGTAGATTTCATTGAGTTTTTTCATATCGATCCAGTAGTACTCCCTGATGTGGAACGACAATGCAACTAGACGATTGTTAAGTGCTCTGATAAGGTCAACTGATCCCTCCTCAGGAGCAAGCATCTCACGTGCACAAAGTAAGGCAGAATAGAACAATGCCTGAAAGAACATGCAACATCACATCATAAATTAAGCCATCTGTCTTTGTTAAAGAAGTTCTAAAAAATGTAGGCCATAATCTTCAAGCTTCTTATAAAACAAGAGACAAGTGCTTATGCCATTTGACCTAAAAGTTTGCTACCCTTTGCAATGTAAAGCTGATTCATAATTTTCTTCCTGTATGGTTTGACTGCATATTTGCTTTATAATGGTTTCACTTCCCTACAAATCAAACATTCGGCGTGCATGATAGGTTCTAGCTTATAAGGTAACTGCCCCCCGACTGAAAATAACCCCCCCCCCCCCCTTCTTCTTTTTTGCGGGATGTGTGTTTGGTGGAGGGTGTCTCACAGGACAAAGGCTTAAGCAAAGCCATGTACTATGGCTATCTAACCACTTCATGTTATCCCTTCTCTCGGTACGTTACTCAATTAGTATACGTCCATGGAAATCGATGTTTGCTATGGCAGTTGATGTTCAGATAAAAAGCGGATTGTCATGGGATCGTAAATGAATCCATCGCATCACAAAAAAGGGTTAAATCTCTATATAAACAAAGCCCATGTGTTTCCTCCTCCAATTCAACTAGTAAAAAACTATCCACATCGAAAATGACGAGGGGGTTGAGACGAGAGGACGGAAGATAGGTACAGGGAGTTCTTTTTGAAAGAGCAATGGCAAAGTTGTCATTTTAATCTGAGTCAGAGATGGAACCAAACACGAAATCCCTACAAACCTGCATTGTCTGCAAGTCTGTCTAGTTAGACAACTGCAGATTTGTGGTCCCAATCTCCCAGAGTACTACAGTAAATGAATAGATTTCTTACTACACTATTATAGACGACTTATAGGCTATAATGAAATTTTCTTTGAACATATATTTGAAAATTAGTGGCATACCAGATATTTACATATGTGTGTAAATACATATAAACCCAAAGTTACAGATGAGTATAACCTGAATTTCCAGGGGATGACCATGAATTCCCATGCGGCGATCTATCATGCAAGAACCATCTGTTACCAACAAAGTTGGAAACATATCAAAACCATCAGTAAGACATAGCTTCAGAATCATCTTAATTCCAGTTTGCACGTCAACCCTCTCCTGCACAGAAAGGTCTCCAGAGCATTTCCCATACGCCCGTAACAGTATAATCCACCACAATCCTGAAATACAAATTCTATGAGGTATCGGTACAATGAATATTCAGACCACATATTTCGTACTACATACCTAACGGAACAGAACAATTAACTTACCAGAATCAACTGGCGCAACACGACCAATTGCTGCCTCACCAAAGTCAGGATCTAACACCTCTTCAGTTGCAGATTCATCACCATCAAGTGGAACAGTGCGCACCTTGAAGCTGGCAGGCATTAATCCTTGACCAGGACTATGGCAATCAATCGTTTTCTCCCAACTCTGTCAAGACAAAAAAAGATTGTTACTGAGAGGAAAACATAAAGATAGTACAACATTAATTTTTTTTAAGGTATGTATACATCATTTTTACCAAGTACATGATGCAAACAAGTAAAATCCATGCTTCCAAGGGAGTGTTACAGTGTGAACTTCCCTTTTTCTAGATTATTTATCTCAATGGTTCTCAAAATCTTTAGAAGGCGGTAAAAAATTACAAAATCGATAGAAATACTCCAAGGAAGAAGAAAGACCTCATTTTTTTTTCAAAAAATCTAGTAAAGTATATGAAAGGATAGATAGCACATTGCTCCAGGGAATTCAAGACTATAAAGCGCATTATCCACAAATACTGTAGTTACGCGAGACATGAAAGATCAGGTGGTGACACGCAAGAGAAGTATTTGGGGAGATGCAAGTATAATCTCTATGCTGAATATAAAGCTTCACTTTGAACACAGAAAGTGGAAAAACTATTTGGACAGAAAAGAATAATTTATTTTAGGCATAGTTTATGAAAAGTCAGATTGCTTTCCAATTCAAAGTCATCAGTGACTTGTTACTGTGAACTTAAGTCAAAAATGGTGTAAATGATGCAGACCAGTATGTTATGGTTAAACGGGTTTTCAGACTGTAGGTGTGATATTACCTGCAACTGAAGGGTGTGAAGAATGAAGTTCCGTACAATATCATACTCTCCTTTCAAAAGGAAAGCTATTCCAGAAGGTATGAAGTCACGGATGAAGACTTGATCATAGTTAAGAGTGTTGGAGTCACTTGAATCATTAGCAGCAATCGTTCCAACAGGATTACCACAATAATAAACCATGGATGCTCGTAACAGGTTCCATGCTTCGTCCTCAATGGAATCTATGCCAACCTCACGAAGTGTCTTGCTAGTTGTTCCAGCTGTAGCCAAATCCCTACTAGATACGAGGCCTCCATTTTCATTTTTCAATGGTCGAGCAGCCTCGAAGTTTTGAACATCTGCAACATTGGAGATTCCATTAATCCACTTTCCATTTCCTTCTTCAGCAATTGACTCACTAATATTTTCAGTCTGTCGGCATTTGCAACTAGAAGACTCCTCCCGGCCATTTAGGTTCCCTCTGCGGTAAATACTATCTACACTATGAATTGCATAGAACCTTTTGCAACTTCGAAGAGTCCTTGAATACTTAATTCGGGTACATGCATAATCTTTTTCCATTCTACTATTTACATGGTTTGTAGAGAAAAGCAATGAATTTGACTTCTCAAAACATGAACCCATATAATGTAACGGAGGCGCTGCCCCTGATAGAACATGTAGAACTGCTTCTGATGTACCCATTTATTACCAACCAGATATCAGATTGAAGTGATGATGCCTTCCGCTCAATAGATCTGATGACAGCCTATTCTTTAAATTAGTGCTCCTACTCAAAAACATCAAATTCAAAAGATACATTGAGCTTAAACATGCGCGCAAATTAACACAAGATAAATCATAAGTGCAAGAAAACGGATCCATGAAGCAGGAAAACATACAATCATCGTGTTCCACTATGATCTATAAAGCCTCGTCCCACAACTAAATCTTCTACTTTCTACTATCTATAGTATCCTATATTTCATTTGGAATCGGCTATCAAAAAGAGAAACAGAACCTTTCAAAAAACATACATACCCAGGTAATTCTACACTGATAAAAGCTCCATACTGCATCAAATTCAACCAACACACACACACACACACACACACACAGAAACAATACAAATCTCAACAAGTTCTTTCAGTGAATCCANAACTGATAAAAGCTCCATACTGCATCAAATTCAACCAACACACACACACACACAGAAACAATACAAATCTCAACAAGTTCTTTCAGTGAATCCAGAGAAGTGGTTTTAGATTTGACAACTCAAAACTAGAGTTCTATATGTAATAGATTTCACATTAAAAGATTAAGGAATTGAATTTTCTTGTCTTTGTGTTCCGTTGAAAATTAGTAGGAGATTACGGTTTTAGTGGAACACACAGAGAATTCATTTCCATGGAAACTCAATTACTCATCAAGAGAAAGTTAAAAATTGATAACACATAAACGTGATTTACCGTTGTTCTGAGGATCTATGACCAGCTTTGGGCTATTTTCGTTGAAAAATTCACGGTTTTGGGCAATTTTCTCGGGAAAATCCACGGGCTTAGCCAGACAGACAGGGCGTGTTTGGGTAACGGGGTAGGATAGGATAAAAATTGTTTTTTTTGGAAAATTTGGAGGTCGGTCCTCTTATGTGGATTTGTTTGGAGATAAGTCCAATAAGAAAAATTATTGGAATCTAAGTCCGTGTTAAAATTTATATGTAGGTACTTAAGTCCATTTTTTTTTAAATCTCAATATTACCTCTAACGGTATTAATTTTGTCAAATTATAGAAAGTTCAATAGGTTAAATCTTTAAAGTATATATAGAAATCTTAGTTTGAGTTATATATAGAAATCATTTTTCATTAAAAATCCTAATAATTAAATAAAGAATATATGGAATGTATATACTTTGCTAGCTATATATAGAAACCTAATTGAGGAATTAATTCATATCACAAGTTTTCTTTATCAATTCAAATTCAAATTCGAATTTTTAATCAATTTTAGTATGTTATACTTTTGAATAACAAGTTTTTGTGTTTGGCAGGTGGTTTGAAGGTGATAGAAGCAGTTGCGAGACTCTGTGTTACTAATGATGTTATTGCCAAGGTTACTATTTAATGATTATTACATACAGTAACCAATCGTGCAATAATATTACAAATTCACTTGATAATGAATAATTACAATGGATTTTAACATATCAATTCCACATACAACACAATTTTAGCATTCTAAAATTGAATGGTTATGTTAGTTGGAACATTTTTTAACATGTTACTGTTTGAGTTACTATTGCACTTAAAAATTAGACAGAATTTCCTTTGTTTTCCAAACATTCTATTACAAACAAATTCCCAAACTTACATCAACATATCAATTTAATATCAAGGTGTAACATCCAAACCACAATTCTACATGTTTGAATACTCCATTTAAACTAAGTACCAATCAATAAACAATTACAACCAACTTCTAATCGAGCTTACGAGTAGCTAAAGAATGAATAGCTTTACAACATCACCAATTTTTATTTTTTTGGTATCTTTTTTTCAATCTTGATCTTGTCTCGTAGTCTTTAACAGTTCATGCATTCCTATGGTTTATGAATGTAGTCACTATATGTATTCGTAGAACGTTAAATTGTGCTAATTTCAATTTTTTNTAACAGTCCATGCATTCCTATGGTTTATGAATGTAGTCACTATATGTATTCGTAGAACGTTAAATTGTGCTAATTTCAATTTTTTTTTTATTTTCTGTAATTGTCATCAACCTGTAGCACAACGTTGTAATATTAATATAAATATATTGGACAATTATAATATCAATATCCTACACAAACATATAGTATAATGATACAAAATAATAACACACAACATATGGTAACATACACAATAGTAACATATATAATATAGTAGCATGATACCAAGCATAATGGATATAAACTAATTGTGAAAAATTTTGTGCAAAAGTAACATTAACAATTCCACCAAATTACATTATGTAAATATAGTAACATCAGGTTAGTAACATCAAAACACACACAATTCAATAACATCATTTTCAATACACAATTTCATTACAAATTCATTGTGTTCCTTTTTTACATTTAAAATCAAACATCAACCCCTGAACTCTTCATAAACAACATATAGTGCATTAAAAGTAAAAACCAAAAAGGGAGTTGATCAGTAATATGTCTATAATAACATCAATTTGTCAGTACCATCCACAGTACCCAAAGCACAAGCATACATTGGAAATATAAATTCAATTTTTCAGTTATCACATAGTAACATTAAAAGGTTCAATGTACTCTTGAACCAATGGTTTTCAAATTTCTTAAACAACGAAGAAAACAACAAAAAATTTACACATGTAATTATATAATAGACTTTTAATTCAGTAACTACATTTTTCATTATACAATTGTTTCCATTGGAAATCCATTAAGTCCCCAAGTTACAATTTTTGGAATATAAATAACAGTGTTCAAAAGTAACTTGAACATTTTTTTGAGGAAACTAGTGATATTTTCCTTTTCGTAACCAATAGATTGTGCATTAAAAGTAAAAATCAAAGNAAAGTTATAATTTTTGGAATGTAAATAACAGTGTTCAAAAGCAACTTGAATATTTTTTTGAGGAAACTTGTGATATTTTCTTTTTCGTAACCAACAGATTGTGCATTAAAAGTAAAAACCAAAGGTTGTGATCAGTAACACACGTGCAGTAACATCATTTTCATAGTAACATCTATAGTACTTAAGCACATCAATCCATTGAAATTAAGAAATTAATTTTTCATATTAAGATAGAGTAACATGATATATTTCATGTTACTTTGAAACAATGGTTTTTGAATGTCTTGAACAAGGCATAAAACAACAAAAAAATGTTCACATGTAAATATNTCATTTTCATAGTAACATCTATAGTACTTAAGCACATCAATCCATTGAAATTAAGAAATTAATTTTTCATATTAACATAGAGTAACATGATATATTTCATGTTACTTTAAAACAATGGTTTTTGAATGTCTTGAACAAGGCATAAAACAACAAAAAAATGTTCACATGTAAATATATAGCACATTAAATTAGTAACACAAACATGAATAGTTTCATCCCAATTGCTATATTGTATTCATAATAATATCAAATTTCAAATGGTTATAGTAAACATACAATTCTAAAATTTAAAATTTAAAAATTCTCAATTGTAGCACACTGTCAATGCTTGAATTAGGACACTCAACACCGATCAATAACATCAAGATATTTAAATTATGAGATAAATTTATTCAACTCTTCACATAGTAATCTCATATATTTGACAAAAACACAACTAACGAATTTCAACTGTCAAACACATCAAAAAGAATGACAAAAACAAAATACATAACACTTTTATTATAGTAACAATCCATCTTAATTTTAATGTTATTAATGCAAAAATTAAAAAAAATTAAAAAAAAACTCAAATGACAGTAAGAACGACACATCAGGCAATGAGTTTTCTAATACCCAAAAATATACATTAGCATTCATCTAAAATCACATACCTTTCAATCTTTTTATGAATCCCAAAGATTGTTGATGATGATTTGAATGCAGAGACAACAACGATAACTTATTCAATAGTGTCCAAATTAAACTTTAAGAGTATATTCAAATTTTGCTTTTATGGTATGTAACTTTTTTGAAATTTGAATAGGATTGGTTTGGGTAATGACAGTTATTGGTTTTCAGGGAAGAAATTTATGGAAGATTTGATGAATATTGCCCGATTTCAAGGCTTGAAAGAAAGGGAAGTTTTGGTTTACAGTGAGAGAAATATAGGGTTTTACCATCTGAGAAAGAGACGGCAAATTGGATGTCGTTTATGTTTTTCTAAAAAATAAGGGTACAACAGTAAACTTGTCAAAAAATGGACTTATAATCAAATAAGTTTCTTTACCGAACTTATCTCCAAACAAGTCCATCTAAGGGGACTTACCCCCAATTTTCACTTTTTTTTATATTCTAATCCATCCGAGCCAAATTCACTCGTCTATTTTAAAACCCTAACCCAAGGTTATATTCAATCCTAACATTTGTTTGGGAAACAAATGTACAATTCAGTGAGCTCCATAGATTACACAAATAATTTTATCATAATTTTTTATTCTACTCATGACTCTATCCATTCCAATTCAATTCAAACCAATCCTATCTTATATTTGGTTTACCCATCCAAGCCTAACAAAATTCTACATTTTCCACATATACATAAAAATATATAAAATAAGAAAAGTTAAATATATATATATATATATATATATATATATATTTTGGTATTTTATTTTTCTAAACAAATCAACACTTTATTTCATTTTTTTCCAAAAAACTCAACACTTTTTTTTTTGGTTTTGCAGCTATGAATACTGTGATGTCTGCTATGCTTTTGCTGATCTTCTGTGATGTTGAGTGGTAGGCTGTGGCTGTGTTTGCTGGGCTGTCTGAAGTTGAGAAGTTGTAGAGGAGGCGGGGCTCTCTAAGGCTCCTGCTGATTGCTGGTGGAGGTAATAGCTCTGCTTAATACTGCAAGGAGGTGCTGGTGTGGATGGTGCAGGAGCTGGAGNCTGAGTGGTAGGATGTGGCTGTGGCTGTGTTTGCTGGGCTGTCTGAAGTTGAGAAGTTGTAGAGGAGGCGGGGCTCTCTAAGGCTCCTGCTGATTGCTGGTGGAGGTAATAGCTCTGCTTAATACTGCAAGGAGGTGCTGGTGTGGATGGTGCAGGAGCTGGAGTTTTGGAGAATAGTTTTAAATGGCCTAATCCTTTTGAAGGATTAAAGCCATCTCCTGTATTTTGAATTTTAAAATTTTTATTCTTTGATTCTTGTAATTCATTGATTTAGGAAAAAAAAATTTTCTTTTCTTTAAAAAAAAAGAAAAAAGAGAATAACATCAAGCAACATTATACTGGGAATTTTATTGATTTAAAATTGGATTACACCTAACTAGTGGGAATACCGCTTGATGCAATCAAATTATATGAATATTAAAGAAAATAAACCAAAATGCATGATTTTTTTTTAACAGCAAATTTTATTGATAAACTTCAAAATTTACAAGAAGCAAATTTTTACAAGACACAACAAAGCCAAAAGATGGCTTTAATCCTTCAAAACATAACAAAAGAACAGATTTCATCCTTAGCAGCATACAACCCTCCATTCCAACATCTTTCCTATGTCACGCAAGCAAAGCTGTAGCAGAGCATCCATATATGTAACACAAGGCTGAAACCAACCAAACACTCCCATCAACCTTTGTCATCAAAAAGACCAAAAAACAGAAAATTCTATTTAAGAACAAAAAAACAGAAAACTGTTACAGGAAAAAACAGATTTTCTGTTATAGAACAGAAATTCTGTTACACTCTAACAGGAAAAAATAGATTTCATATTTTCATTTATACCTCTGAAATTCAATCTAAACAAACTACGTTATCACAAATAAAACCTATGCTTAATAAAGGCTCATCATTAAAAACTAATGAAGTCAAAAGGCATAAATTAATACAGTTAAATATTCTTTCATCTTCACCTTCTGCCTCTGTTGCTGCAGTTGTTTGTGAATTAAATTGAACTGACCTCTCGATCTGCGCTATCTCCCTCTCAATTGTAAAAAATATCTCAAGAACTTCAGGTGTGCCAACAAATCTAGCAAATATGCTCAAAAACCAAGAATTTTTTTTTAAAACAACAAACACAAAAAGAGAAATGGAGAGTGAGGACTATAAGCAAGCAAACCAAAAATAATAAATAATTCAAAAATTACTCCAATATTGCTCTTTCATAAAACCACAACAATGAAGCATATTACTGATAATGAACTGCATAAATCTGACCTAAAATCACCATAATAAACAAAAATTAACAGAGTGCTAGATATCTAATGCAATCCACAGCCAAATGAGAAAGAGGGAAACCCGTAAAAAGTCAGCATACCCTAAAACCATAGCAATCAAAGAAATAAAAGTCTTGCGACCATAGAAGCAGCCTGCCAGACAATGGCAGAATGCTCTAATGTTGAAAAATCAGTATCTGCTTCAGTTTGGACAGCAAATGAGGCAAGAAAATTAGCTCAACGCCATTTGACCTCCCTGTATATATGTCTCATTGAGGGTGAAGAAAGGTAAATATGCAGAGAGTCGATGAAAAGAAGCTTACCTCGATTGCAGGCGACGATCGCCTGAGACCTTGGAGCTGAGCTGCTTGGACGAAAGTGAAAGTTAAATACAATTTCCACATATACATAAAAACATATAAAAATAAGGAAAGTTAAATATATAATTTTTTTTTCAAACAAATCAACACTTTATTTCATTACTTAAAAATTGATTACAATGGGAGAAAGACAAACAACCATGCCTTAAAACAATATCATAAAACAACCAAAACAATGAAAATATAAAAATAGTCTCTAAGACAAAAAAAATTAAACTGAGAGAAACATGCAAAATCTTTTGAATGTTTACAACAAATCAGAGTTGGAAATGTCATGCAGATTTCCATTCATCATTAAAGCAACATATAAAACAATGAAGGTAGCCAAAACAAATTCTGGTAAATAAATAGCCTGCATGACTGCACACCATTTCTTCTCAAATTCATGTGGTCAGACAAGGATACCACCAAATCACAAAATCCAAGTTCTCTATATTAGGCTACCACTTACTGTGACATTACTAGTTTTCACAATATTTTGGTTTACATCTCTGCACTTGACTAAAACAGGAGATCCTTGTGGGGAAGATGAACTTGGAACACTTTTTTTCGTTTTTTTAAAGAGAGAAATTTATTGAATAAATCTCAAGAATTACAAGAATCAAAAAACAGAAAAACTGTTTTAGCAAAAAAACAGAAATTCTGTTACAGAATTCTGTTACCAAATATCAGACAAAACAGTTTAAAATTCCTATACAGTAACTGTATTTCTGGTCCTCACAGCTCAGCTCCAGTTCCTTTGATCAGAACACAGGCAGACTGGACCTGTTGCAGAAGCATTCTGCTGATCACAGTTCAGCTCCTGGACCTCCCCCAGTACAACATATCTTCAACACTCTGCACAGCAGCAGCAAGCAGAGCAGAGGATACAACCCCTCAACCCTTATCATCAAACACCATAGCCTTCTTGTGATCAGAGTCCATTCTCATAAACAACACCAAAGCAAACAACCACTCAACAGTAAGACAAAGCAAAACCGAATATATAATTCATTGTATGGTCCTCACCAAAAGGTTCAACATTTTCCTAGTTATGCTATCACGAACTATAATGAAGGTTTATGAACGTTTACATGGAATTTATTCAAAATGCATCTAAGTTCTACAGTTCAAAGCAAAGAATCCATACATCAGATCACTCAGGGCATAGAACAAGAAAGGAGTGTACAGATACTACTTTCCATTGCAACAAGATAGAACACAGTTGAACATGGGCATGGTACTATGAACACACTTTAAGCTAAGCAGAAGAAAAAATAGTTGGACATACACTATTTTCTGCATTTTTTTTCAAGATAATTTACATTATTTTTAATATTCTAAGCTTCCATGTTTGCCTCAACATATACATGAACAATTTCAGAATCAATAAAGGATGAAACAGAAGCAGATATGGATCTCTGGGTGAAAAATTACCCATTTCGTTCACTGTTCTTCCAAACTCATAGGACCACATTGCAGCAATTCATTTAGGAAAAATTAATATTTCCAAGTTTTAGAGTGGGAATCAAAGCATTTCATTTTTTTTTGGGGGTCTAGAAAAAGATGGTTGGGGGAGTGAAACCAGTGGGTTAACTATGTAAATCCAATAAATCATACGAAATGTGGAAAGTGAGCACCAAAACAATCGCAGAAATTCCTCTACAAAACCAAAATAAGCATGCATTCTTTCTCAGTACTCAATTAACCAACCACTGACTTATCAAACCTAACCACTTATATCAAAAGGTCATCAAAAGCTACAAGAAAATTTGACCACGCAGTCCAGATTCATGAACCAGATCTGCCCAATTAAGGTCGTGGAATCAAAGCATTTCATGGAGTCATTTTTATAGGTTCGCCCAAAGACGAACGAACCAGATCTGGGTGTACCTCAGCGAACCAGATCTGTTCGCATTTGCTACGGACAGAGAGAGAGAGAGAAGCTTAAAGGAAACACACCGTTGTAGGATCTGAACTCAAAAGCACAAGAAAAAAAGAAGACATATTTTACAGCAAGTGAAAAAAAAAAAATTCATCAGAAGAAACCTTTATCCGCAGACTGGCTACAGGTTATAGCGAGGGGGAGAGGGAGTAGAGAACATACCTTACCTGGAACGATGTCTTGAAGGTGGAGAGAGGCGCAGATCAGCTGGTCCAGCAGTCGCAAGACGATCTGTTCTGAGTAAGAGATCGACGGAGAGACGAAGTCAGTGAGAGACTGAGAGACAGTCAATGAGAGTGAAGAGAGGTAGATATGCAGAGAGTCGATGAGAAGAAGCTTACCTCGATTACAGTCGCCAGTGACCTGCTTGGAGTTGAGCTGCTTGGAGGCTTGAACAAAAGTGAAGGATTTGTCGGTAGGGTGTAGCAAAATGTCTAAGAAAGAGAGAGGGGTAAGCCTGTCTTTTTACCTACTTAACCTGGTGGGTGGGATTGTAACCCAGGGGGAGGGTTACAGTTAACCCATGTACACCGGATACTTTTCTACTGTAGCATCCGGGTCAAGGTTTGACCCGGAATTCATAAACCTCCCTCATTTTTCAGTTGCCAAACAATGAATATATGAGACTCACTTCATTGTTAAGTTATCCTCATGGCTCTTGACCCACCTTAACCCACTACCTAAATGCACCACCCACAGGATTCAAATTTGAAAGGAGACTTAAATTAATGTTAATTTTCAATCAATAAATACTATAATTTTCATAAAATTATATATATATATTAGATTATAAAATAGAGATAATGAGATCTGATTATCTTTTTAAAACTTATTTGACTTTAAATACCACCTCCAAACTTATTCTCCTTAAAATCATTTTTTTCATCAAATAGTTGTCCATAAATAAACATTTTTAAATTCTTTCTAAAATATATTTTATAATCCCCTACCATAATAGTGCATACCTAATTAACAACATTTATATTTTCAATATCTAAATATTAGAATGTAAAACTTAGATTTCTTTTGATATTTGTGTATCATTTGAATTTTAAAATTTCATATATATATATATGTGTGTGTGTGTGTGTATAGTAATAGGTTAAATAAAAAAATAATAACATCAAATAATAATTTAGTTGTCACTCTTTACTGACATTACTTGAACACTATTAAGAGAACATTACATGATGTCATTGATTGGACCCCCATTGCCATTATCTCGTGTCTATCTTTGGTGACACTATTTGCACATCAATTTTTTGAGTCCCTCTTTTGGTGTAATTTTTTGAGTGAACAAATATATATTATCATCATTTATAGTTAATTTATTATTGTCACTCTTTACTAACACTACTTGGACATTATCAAGGGAGCATTACATGATGTCATTGATTGAACCCTTATTGTTATTATCTTGTGTCTCTCTTTGGTGTCATTGTTTGCATGATAATTTTTCGAGTTTCATTTTAGGTACAACTTTTTAAGTAGACAAATATATATGTTATTATATATACACATACATATATATAAATAAAATTTCAAAATTCAAATGATACACAACTATTAAAAAAAATATTGAAATTCTCACATTTTAGTTTTGGAAATCTTACATTCAATTAAGTATGCACTATTTATGGTAGAGATAAAATGACATTTATGATTTTTTTTTAGTAGATGTACTTCTATCCCAATAATTTTTAAAAGTGTACTTTTATCCTATTAAGTTTTTAGGGAGGTACCGACCACCATTAAATACTTCATTTATGAATTTCATAGTAATAGAAATACACGTCCTACCGAGACAGAATTTGTAACTTGCTATCCTCTTGCCTAGCAGGTAAAGATTTACCTCCATTCAAAGAATGATTCATTCGGATCGACATGAGAGTCCAATTACATTGCATTACCAGAATCCATGTTGTATATTTGAAAGAGGTTGACCTCCCTAAAATCGAAAAATCAATTATGATCCGTTTTTGACCCATCCAACGCAAGCTGTTGACCGTCCTTGGACCGATAGCCCCTATCTGGCCTGGACTAGGCCCTTTACAAGTANCAAAGAATGATTCATTCGGATCGACATGAGAGCCCAATTACATTGCATTACCAGAATCCATGTTGTATATTTGAAAGAAATTGACCTCTCTAAGATCCAAAAATCAATTATGATCCGTTTTTGACCCATCCAACCCAAGCTATTGACCGTCCTTGGACCGATAGCCCCTATCTGGCCTGGACTAGGCCCTTTACAAGTGGGCCGATTGGTCCGCCTTCACTTGACCCTTAAACTGATTTCTTCCTTTGTCTTCCTTCTCTATGAGGAAAGTGATACGTTACTGATACATTTTTTTTTTCAATTTCTCTTATTTACAGATCATGCATGGTACTCATTATATCCAAGTAAATCCTTTATTCATTAATTAATAGTAGATGATCCAAAAATACTAAAAATAAATAAATATTATAGATAATCTAAATCTCCAAAAAGATAATTGTGCGGGCTTGATCCTGCACGATATATATAAAATATTGGGAACAGATCTCTNTCAATTTCTCTTATTTACAGATCATGCATGGTACTCATTATAGATAATCTAAATCTCCAAAAAGATGATCATACAAATTGAGCAAGTTATGAGAGTTTTTCTATAGAATGACAATGAGCTTACAAAACTTGAAGTCATTAAAAATCAGATTTCTGTTTTGATACTATTAACTCATTTAGAGTTGATTTTATCAAATTACGTTTAAAATTTAATTAAAAATTATTAAATCACATATTTTGAAATAATTACATAAAATTCGTTGACTTAAACATAAAAAATTAGTTTCTTGCCATTAATTGAATTCAGATTCAGAATAATGTTGGATTGAAGTACGATCCATAACCAACAGTTCTACATTTACCTATCTATCTCTCACTGGTATACACATTTTCTTGCTCGTCCTATTCCGATTTTTCTGTGCTCGGTGCCTCCTCTCTTACTAGGGTGTTTAAATTTTTGACTTGCCGCAAGTTTTTAGTTGTATAACTCTATTCTATCTTATTGAACGGTTAGTTGTAAAAATTGGATAGGAGTGTGAATGAATTTTTGATCTTTCAATTAAATCGGATAAAAATATAGAATAGTTATCCATTTTTGTACTTTACTTGAATTAATTTATATATATATATATATAAACTAAAAAAACCTAATCGTCTACTAAGTCATTTCAGCGCCTCACACCTCAATCCGTGCTTCTCCTTGGCTTCATCGTTCCAGACTTCCAGTCCCGATTCTCACCCAGGTACTCTCTCTCTTTCTACGCGATCTGTTGTGGTCTGGCTTGGAAGGTCTGATCGCAGACCTTCCTCACGAATCGTCTGGTCTGAGTCGTTTGATCTTAGTTGCAGATCCTATGTTGAGATCAATCGGTTTTTATCTTATGTTGCAGATCACGATGGCCTGGTCTTTTTCCTATGTTGCAGATCAATGGGTTTTTATCTGCTTTTACTTGTTTCCTTTTTTGTTTGAATCCATGAAATCGTTTTTCTTTTGATTTGTTATTCATGAGATCTTAGTTAATCATATGGGTGTAGTCTAAATTTTACATATGTTGAACGAAATCACCAAATAGATCAAACTAGGAATTACATAAACCAGTAAAATTAATTGCTGAAAATAATGATCAAACTAGGAATTACATGAGCGAGATCCGTGAAGTATTGCTGGACTCTGAAGGCAAACTCTGCTGCCTTTCTGAGTTATTGTTTCCCTTTCTTTTTTGGTTGCTTTGGTTCAATCCTTGTTTGCTGAATTGCAGTTAATGTTTGACAATTTTGGGAGGGAGCGAAGTCGAAAGACCCAGATTTGTTGCTTTCATTAAGTCTTCTTAGCTAATGTGAGAGTGAAGGAGGTTGAAGCAATTATGATTTTAATTGCCACATAACTGCCACAGACGGAGCAATTATAATTTTAATGTATTTCATATGATTTAAACTTCAATTAATTGTTATTGTATTNACAGCCGGAGTAATTATAATTTTAATGTATTTCATATGGTTTAAACTTAAAATTAATTGTTATTGTATTTGTGTAACAATTATGGTAGATTGAAGTTCATACTTTCTTGTGTTTTATTATAATTGTTGTTGTAATTGTTTTAAATTTTAGTGTTATTTATTTATTGTATTGTTAAATTGGTGCATGTTATTTAATTAAATTGTTAAAATGATTTAAAAATTAATAGTTACAAAAGTGTTTACCCGACTTTCTACCCGATTAATCGGGTAGGAAGTCGGGTAGGAATACCACACTTGATTGGGTAGATTAGGCCAAAAAAAAATTCTTTCACAAAATATCGGGTAGGAATACAGAAGAGCATATTTTCTACCGGTAGAGTAGGGTGAACACCCCTATATCTGACTTTCTCAATTTCACGTAAGTTCTTTTTCTCTCTCCAACCCTTCCTCGAAATAAGGGTTTGTTTATCGAGCTCATTTCCTCCTTTCCAGGGTTTGTTTATTTGTTATATGATACACATATCTTAATTTGCTCTCACTTATCTATATCTATAGTATCTGATTAGTCTTTAATTTGTTTGATCTGGATAATTGAAAGTCGTGGGTGTTTTTATCCTCTTTTGGCTGGGTATGTTCTTGTTTGTATTATTGGTTAACTAGATTTGATGTTTTGGGGAATTTGTGACCTTGAAATGTCCTTTTTTTTTTTAATTATTTATCCTTTTTAATCTCGATGTTCTTGTTTGTTATATTAATCGATTTTGATGATCATTGTAAATATTGCCTATCAAATGTTTGGGCTGATGTGTGCTGCCAAGACGACCCTGGATTCATTTTAGCTAGTTTAGAATATGCACCCACACACATGATCATCAGTAATCAGTAAGCTTGGTTCGTTATATGACACCCACACACACATCTAGAAGTTAAATATACACTCACTTCTCTATATTTATAGTATCTGTTTAATATTTGATTTGTTTGATGTGGTTGATCTGGATAATCGAAAGTCGTGGGCATTATTCTCATTTGGTCGATTGTTTGGTTTATTTATTGATAAGATGTAATTTATTGGGACATTTGGGATCTTGATAAGTCCTTTTTCCTTCATTTTTTACCTTGATTATCTTGTTTGTTATAGTAATGACATTGCTTGTCTAATATTTGAGCTCGTGCTTTGCCAAGCTGAGCCTGGATTCATATTTTTTGGCTTTGAATTCCTGTAAAGATCAGATTCAAGCTGGTTTAGATTTATGAGTTTTGATTGAGCTAGGTTGGGTCCGTCAATAATTTAACAAGCATGAATTAATTTGTAGGCGTAGATAAATGATATATAGGTAAAAGTTTGGGCTATCAAGCATGAGTTGGGACTTGAGTCAAGAAGAATCTGCTTTGCTCAAATAAACTAGATGTTGGGTCTGTACCCTGCCCACCCTTCCCAACACATGACTTTTTTATACCAAGAAATGCATATTAAACCACAGTACAAGAGTATGCGAGTTTGTATCTTTGCATGTGTGTTGATAATCCGATTTAAAAGTGTAAAAATATACGTAAGAAAATTTGAATGAAAAATGGCTAGAGAATCTCGAGCACTGGCTCACCATTTGTTTTAACTTAGAATAAAAGAAGCTAAGAAGGATGTTGCCTTCTAGCTAAAATCGAGGCTTCACAAAGAGGCACACATTCAATTAGGCATCACATACGTACTTGTGTTAATACTCAATGAATAGTGATAGGGATCAAGACTTTTTCCAAGAACATGTGCTTGGAAGAGGAGTATGAAGGAAAACCTCCATATGGGCTCCACCAATTAACCATCAAGTCTCGCACTCAATGTCATGTGACCAGGGCCTATAATTAGATGGGGTTATATGAACACGTATTATTGTGGCCCCTATGAGCTGGGAAATTCAGACTTCACACAATCAGAAAGGGTACAACACTAGATATTTTCTGTATAGTGTGAGTTTCGCTTCTATATAAACAAGTCTTTGATAGTTTCTAAATTGTGTTACTTTTGCTTCTATATAAACAAGCTTTTGCCATACATTCAAGGTATGTTGAGGAGTAAAACTTTCTGTATATTTCTACTTCTTTTGATGGTGACACTCCGTTGAAATCTTATAGCTGAGACTCCTAGATGGCCATAGTGAGAGACTGTGTTTTTATTCTCTTTTCCTTCTAGTTCTTCTGTTCTATTTACTGTGAGGGATCAGATCCAAATTACCCCTTCAGCCTTGATGTTGAGCACTATTTCTTGTCTGTGAATCTAATTCCATCCTCCACTACCGCTACAGCCGTATCCATTGATTTTCTATTGCTGTCTAGAAATTCCTGCTACCCATAAGGATCAGGTTCACACGAAAATTAAACGTCATCTAATTAAACCTAGTCTGTTCTTAAACCCAATTCTGACCATTTTACAACTAAGGCCCTAGCACGTAGTATTGATTACAGGACAGCCTTAATTCCTTTGTTTTAGGTTTTGTCCGCCTTAAATAGTTCAGATATTGTTTGGGGAAAAATCGTGTAGCCCGAAAGACCTGCTCAAATAAAGGTAAAAGGCACGCTTGATTGTCCTAATAGAGCATGGATATCTGCATTTGTGAGCTGTAAAACAGATAAAAGGGATTTGGTCTTTCAGACTGCCCCATAAATCACCACATGCGATTCCCATACAAAGCATTCATTAACATGCGAAATCTCCAAAATTATTTCTCCCGTCCCATCATCCCATGAAGCAATGCTCATAATCGTGTTAAAATTTAGCTGTCTACTGATAGGAGACATAGTCCAATTTTGTTGTTTATGCGTAGATTGTTGTATTTGATTATGATCTATTATGGACATTTCTGGAATATAGAAGAGAGTAAGTTATCTTAAATTTTGCACTCTCAACTCCTACTTTTGTGGCTATTTATCCGTATGGACCACATGTCGAAATGATTAAACTTATAAAAACTACAATGTGCATGGAGGAAATGATGCACAAGAGAATCTATGCGTGTAGGAAAACATGCGCATGATAGATCTCTTCAATTAAGTTTGCAGATGCTATTTTTTCACAAATTCCTATGTTTGTTTCCCTTATTATTTAGATTAGCTCAAAAGATAGTGTGAGACTTCAAGGCTCAGCTGTTAATCTTCTGATGGTGACTCTGTAGCCTGAAAGATTGATAAAAATGGCTTAGTTCATAGGCTGATATTTGATGAAGTTCTGTGATCTGTGTGTTTCATATTTTTAATTTCCAAAACATAATGAAGCCGACAGATCTTTGCCAAAGATCATAATTTGCATGTGAGCTTTCTGTTGTTTAGACATGTGGGAATTTCAATGGAAGCAATCCAAATATTGTAGCCAAAGAAGCATAGTGCCTACAGAAACTGATTAGAAGAAATATAAACATATAAGTTTGTGATGTATGATAAATTTCTGCATGTTTCTTTGAGTTGGAAAGTTATTGTCGAGTTTTTCAGTGAACGTGGAGTTTTGAGAGCGTGTAGTGGTCTTGTTCTGGTCTTCTTGGAAACTCACTTAGAATTAGAGGAGACAACTGCAACATTTTGATACCAATACACGTGTTAATGTATTGATCCACTAGATGATATGGTGGAAGAGTTCCATGTTCCCTAAACTGTATCAGTGATGCAATGTATTGTATTTTTTTTTTGACCCTATTAGAAGCCATTAATGCCGGACACTATATTATCGTGTAATGGTTTTATTTGGTGACATCCAAGTGGTTTTAATTGAGACTGTATTTCGCACAACAGAAGCAGTACTCAGTTCAAGGAAAGCTTAAGATTGCTTATTCAAAATGTTCTGCGTCGAAGTGGTTAGTTCATTTTGTAGTATATATGTTGTCAAAGTATGACATCCAGGGCATAGAAATAAGTCGGCATCAAATGGGACTGTTATTAAGCTGTGCGTTCTGCTGCAGATGTACTAATGTGCACACACACATTTGTCATAAGATGCTTAAGGCTTATATTTCTGACTGGTACAGGATGTCAGAAACACCCTTCAGGCCGAGAGAAAAGCTCATTGAGAAGCAGAAATATTTTCAGAGCATCCACAAGCACACATATCTGAAAGGCCCTCTTGATAAGGTGACTTCAGTTGCCATACCTGCTGCCTTGGCAGCTACATCGTTATATATGATTGTGAGTTCATGTCTACTTGTTCTTCTTCCACTCAAGTTCCTTTTTGGCCCATCTATATGTGGTTTATTTCATCATTTGTGATGTTCTTGATGACTTTATGCATTTNCACTTCAGTTGCCATACCTGCTGCCTTGGCAGCTACATCTTTATATATGATTGTGAGTTCATGTCTACTTGTTCTTCTTCCACTCAAGTTCCTTTTTGGTCCATCTATATGTGGTTTATTTCATCATTTGTGATGTTCTTGATGACTTTATGCATTTTCTCCAGGCACGAGGGATCTATAATTTGTCGCATGGGATTGGGAAGAAAGAATGAGCTCCACCCGACAAGTGTCTGTATGGCAGTTTAATTTCAACATCCCAAGCTTTTCGACCTGGACTAATGTTCTTAGACCATCTAGCANGCATGGGATTGGGAAGAAAGAATGAGCTCCGCCCGACAAGTGTCTGTATGGCAGCTTAATTTCAACATCCCAAGCTTTTCGACCTGGACTAATGTTCTTAGACCATCTAGCAGTTTGTACCCAATAATTGCAGAGTTGCATACTTAAATCTACCAATTGGTGTAGAGTCTTCTTCATCAATGACTGATTTGCTGATTTGTTTGATTGCTTGGTTTCCACTGGAGTATGATTTAATTTTTTAAGTCAGTATTTATGCATGTTTTGGCATATGCAGTTATTTTTTGTGTTACATTGGCCATGTTTGTTAGCACTTAACTTAAAAAAGCGGCTGTTTTAAAAGTATTCCTTGACCAACCATGATATACCGTTACTCAACTGGTCCAAGGGATCAAGAAGAGAGGTCAAAGTCTTGAGATAAGGAAGTATGACTCTCCTCGAGGAAATTGAGCAACGGGGGCGGATGAGTGTGATTGTCAACCTTGGATGGGGCTTCGAAGGTTTAATTTGTCTGGGAATTCAGAGAAACTCCTGAGGTACAAAGAGATGGCTTGGATTAATATATGAGATATTGGGACATGTGAATTTACAGTTATAGAATTGAAACGATTTAATATTCTTTGAGCGGGCATCTTGGAGTTTACTCACNAAAGAACAAATTTGCAGATTTTTCTGGCACCAAAAAAGGAGAAGAAGAAAGCTGAATTTTTGTTGAACCAAAGACTGCCGAAAATATGTCTTCTTCCCAAACCAACCGAGAAGAGATGAACCAAAGAAAAAGGACAAAACTTATAGTCTTTGATGGNGATTTAATATTCTTTGAGCGGGCATCTTGGAGTTTACTCACAGGGGTTCCACAAGCAAGAGCGGTTTTGCGGTGTGCACAACCTGGGGGCACTGTGGCCATGACCATCCACAGTCATGACATTCTGTGACTCTTCCACCTCGATGGTCACTCCCAATGTCGGAGGCCGAACCTCCTCCCCGAGAAATGAGTCCAAATGGTATCCTTGGAATATTACATCTACTTAAGTAATGTTTGGGACATTGGATGTGCACTGCGCAAGCTTCGTATAAAATTGGCTTGAGTTGTTTGCATAAGCGCATGGTGTCCATTAGCAACGTGTTTTTTGCTGCTTGTCCATGAGCAACGTTGACCAAGTACAAAGACAATTGGTGATAATCTATACGGGCAGCTCGGATTTTCTGAGTACTTGTGCTATAAATACTATTATTGCTCACCCCGTAGTATGTTGAGCAATGGAGAAAGACTGATTGACATCGTGGTCTGAGACATATCCGAGGGGCTTAGTACGAGCAACGCCACCTCTGTCCGGAGGTGGTCATCCGGCTAATGATAGTCATTCAGTTGCCTCCACCGTCTCGAGAGTTCTTTCATCCAAATGTCGGGTCTCTTCATTACTAGGTAGTTCGAGTTCTTTCATCCCAACCATCTGTTTCATTCATCCCTTCAGTAATACAGATGTTGGTCATGTATGTCAACTCTAGTTTAACTTTCTATCTACAATACGTAATTTGGGGGAAATTTAGTTTAGTATAAGGTTTGTTGCCTTTAGTTGGTAGTGAATAAAAAGTAGAATTGACGCCGCTTAATTGAAATACAACTTTGTTGGGTCGTATTTTACTTAACATTTTTATTATTTGGATATAATTTATTGATCTAATGCGTTGTAGTCATTAGATTAGTAGCAAACCTTAAAAAATACTAGGACTTATAGTCAATTTAATGGTTATGATGCTTTAAATCAATAAATTAGATTCAAATAAAAATTCCTCTGCACTTAATCTCTTAAATCCTTCAACAATGTGAGACTTAAAAGTGCTTTATCTTTTGAAATTTTTTCAGACTCAACTATTGTTACTCTCAAGTTTTTGTGGTGATAATAAATAACATTACTATCGAATGGGGTGATGTAGTGGAGTATCGGCTGAACTTCTTATTTTGAGGTTAGAGGTTCAAGTCTTAAAGTCCACATTAAGACTCTGTGATTGACTGCTATATTAGCCTAATTATGTTCGTTACCAAGATAAGTAATAGACAAAATCAAAGATCTTATGATCCCACAAATTAAGACCTATTAGAATAGTCTTTGGACGTTATCCTTTGCCCTACCCTTTATCTCAACATTGTTTGTATGCTAATGTCACAACATCGGTGAGTTGGCCTTTTGGATTCACGGAGCTTCGTGGTGTTTCTCTGCCGTTGCTTATTGTGAAGGGTGTTATTACCTTTTGACAACCCGGTTACGAGATCGTGGCCATTGATCTGATTATAGGAGTGTTCATGGGCCGGATTATTCATGAGTCTTGTTATTCGACTCGAAAAAATAGACCCAAAATTTAATAGGTCCGATAGTTGGCCCGCCCGAGTCTAATATCCTTAAAAAGAGGGCTTAAATTTGCCCTCAAACCCATTATTTGACCTGAAATTCGGCTTAAGAGCTCGCCCGTCTCACCCCTTATTTGAAAAAAAAATTATATTTTTAGATCATTAAATTTGAAACTTTGAAATAAATATTCAAATATTAGAATTTGAAGTTTTAAAAATTTAGATACTATAAATAATGTATTATTTTATTTTCCATGTATTAAGTTTAAACATACAAATTTTAAAAGGTAGAGTAATGCAAATGATAAATAAGTGAGTAGGTGTCAACTTAGTTGAAATGTATTCATTCTATAATTTTATTAGATGTAGTTTATCCCTTAATTAAAAATAAAATTATTTATTATTTTATTTTTATTCATTTTGACTTTATTTTTTATTCAAAAATATAATTTACACAAATATTAAGTTACAAAAATGTTTATTATTTCTAAATAAAATTATATATAAAAAAGTCGCGAATAGACCTGCCTGCATAATAATTTACTTGGGTAAAAGTTTGGACCTACACTACGCAGCCCTGACCCAAAAATTTTTTTGTGAGCCTAGCTCGGCCTGGCCAATGGACACCCCTAGATGCCAATAATGTTCACCTCACAACACAATTTGAAGATTGTTGAAAAATAGTTTTGATATCATTTGTTGGTTTTATACCATAGATAATTAACACAAATAATATTTGTTAGAAGATAAGAATTGAAAGATAAAAAAAATAAAAATAAAACATAGAGATATAACGTAATTTGATGTAACATACCCACTTTGGTACACTGTACTTATATCTACGGACCAAAAACTTTCATGCTGGTGATGTGCTAATTGATTACATAATACACACCCCTATTCATGTACGTGTCTAATATACCTATTCATGATATATTAAATTTTTTTCAATATAATCATATTTCATACAAGATTATGACATTGATTAACCAATTGTGACAATTAAAGAATTTTGATCAAGTTCCAACAATTGTGGTGCTGGGGGTGCTGCTTCTGGGATCGAGGTTCAGTTCTATGATGTCGAAGAGCCAGATAAAGGAAGTCACGGGTGCAGGAAATATTTGGTAGAGTCTTGTGGGAAAGTTACTACTTGTATGTCGCTGTTTCAATTACCGTGATCGTCATCAAACTGGTGCTTTCGAGGTATACAGGCTTAGATGTTCGACGAAAGGCGTGGGTGAAGTTGGAAACCTTGGCCTGTTTTGAGTGCTTGTATTGCTTGGTGTATATGGAAGGATAGGAAAAGGAAAAGTATTTCAAAAATTTTAACCTCTCCAAAAATTGTTGTTAGGGAAGCAAGGCTCTTTGCTATTGATGCTGTTAAAACTTTTCATAATGATCATGATGTCTTTGTTAATGCCTCTCCCAGAGTTATTGCATGGTCTTTTCCCCAATCAGGTTGGAATAAACTGAACACAGATGGATGCTCCAAGGGTAACCCCGGTCCAGCAAGAGTGGGAGGTATCATCAGAAATGATCAAGGAAAATGGATTGCTGGTTTTTTTGGGAGAATGGAGGATACTACGAGTTTACAAGCAGAGCTGTGGGCTATCTCCAAAGGACCGCAGCTTGTTTAGAAGAGAAAAATCACATATGTCATTGTGGAAACTAATTCGTTTGAAGCAGTCAAACTCTTGTCCATGGATCCGGAGGCTACTCGTCCGCACAGAGCCATTATTTCTTACTGCAGAAGGTTGATGGAGCAGAATCATATCCCCATTGTTCACACTCTTGGGGAAGGCAATCAATGTGCTCATTTTCTGGCTAACTCAGGTGTCCAGCAACAGGAACATTTTGTTGAACTTGATGCTCCCCCTCCCCAATTAGCAAAGAATTTGTTAGCTGATCTGACTAGCATCGCCTTTTCTAAGAATTCTATTTAGTTTTTGTTTTCTGTTTTACCTTTCCGATGTACCAAAAAAAAGAAGTTAGAAAGCTTGGTACTGGTAGTCTCCACACAAGTTAGAAAGCTTTGTGATTCATGGTTTTTATAGGACTAGTGGTGCTCCCTTCGCCTATTTTCGTATATAATTTCACATATAAGTTGTAAATGGTTATTAATTAATACGTTTGTGGGATGGTATTAGTAGATAGTTTTTCCGATAGGTATTTAGATGATAGGTAATGAAAGTTATCAATGAAAGTGATTTTCATATTGTATTTAAAAACCTTGTTATGAATGAAAAGAGTATGTTAGACTTGAGTTAAACTTCCTTGTTAAAAATAAGGAGGGTTGATTCCTCTCGAACTGAATTATTGGAGGTTTTAAACCCTCGAAATGGGTCTCTCTTTATCCTCTATTCTGTGATGTGGTTTATATCGTGTTTAAATCGCGTCGCATCAAAATTTATTCAATTCATGCTTGACTGATTTATAGTTGTATTTAGTTGAGTTCGTGTCATGTCAAAATTTACTTAACCTATACCCGATCATTTGTAATGGTGTATATTTGAGTTTATGTCGTGTATATTCTACTTAAATCTACTTAGACTAAACTCAAGCCCATTAATTTTAGGTTGATTTCGGGTTCGTGATGTATGTGTAAGATATGGTATGTTATTTTTATTTAATTAAGGAGAATTTGTTGAGAAATCTAATCTATTATTGTTATTGGATGAAAAATTAGTTTCAAGTGACATTGGAATTCATAATTGATCAATGAATCAATTTGTTTAGTTAAGTCCAAATAATATTTCTCAATTTATAAATAAAAATTAACAATAATGTTATTTATATTTAATTATAAGAATTAACGACAATTTTGTTTCTATTTAATTAACAATTTATAAATTAATTAGAAAAGCTGAATTACCACAGAGAAACTGCATCNGCAAACTCATCTTTGAAGTGCCCTGAAGATACCTCATAATCCATTTCATTGCTGCCCAGTGTTCTTTCCCTGGATTAGACAAAAATCGACTGACAACCCCAACTGCGTGAGCANGAAATTTAATAGGTCCGATAGTTGGCCCGCCCGAGTCTAATATCCTTAAAAAGAGGGCTTAAATTTGCCCTCAAACCCATTCTTTGACCCGAAATTCGGCTTAAGAGCTCGCCCGTCTCACCCCTTATTTGAAAAAAAAATTATATTTTTAGATCATTAAATTTGAAACTTTGAAATAAATATTCAAATATTAGAATTTGAAGTTTTAAAAATTTAGATACTATAAATAATGTATTATTTTATTTTCCATGTATTAAGTTTAAACATACAAATTTTAAAAGGTAGAGTAATGCAAATGATAAATAAGTGAGTAGGTGTCAACTTAGTTGAAATGTATTCATTCTATAATTTTATTAGATGTAGTTTATCCCTTAATTAAAAATAAAATTATTTATTATTTTATTTTTATTCATTTTGACTTTATTTTTTATTCAAAAATATAATTTACACAAATATTAAGTTACAAAAATGTTTATTATTTCTAAATAAAATTATATATAAAAAAGTCGCGAATAGACCTGCCTGCATAATAATTTACTTGGGTAAAAGTTTGGACCTACACTACGCAGCCCTGACCCAAAAATTTTTTTGTGAGCCTAGCTCGGCCTGGCCAATGGACACCCCTAGATGCCAATAATGTTCACCTCACAACACAATTTGAAGATTGTTGAAAAATAGTTTTGATATCATTTGTTGGTTTTATACCATAGATAATTAACACAAATAATATTTGTTAGAAGATAAGAATTGAAAGATAAAAAAAATAAAAATAAAACATAGAGATATAACGTAATTTGATGTAACATACCCACTTTGGTACACTGTACTTATATCTACGGACCAAAAACTTTCATGCTGGTGATGTGCTAATTGATTACATAATACACACCCCTATTCATGTACGTGTCTAATATACCTATTCATGATATATTAAATTTTTTTCAATATAATCATATTTCATACAAGATTATGACATTGATTAACCAATTGTGACAATTAAAGAATTTTGATCAAGTTCCAACAATTGTGGTGCTGGGGGTGCTGCTTCTGGGATCGAGGTTCAGTTCTATGATGTCGAAGAGCCAGATAAAGGAAGTCACGGGTGCAGGAAATATTTGGTAGAGTCTTGTGGGGGAGTTACTACTTGTATGTCGCTGTTTCAATTACCGTGATCGTCATCAAACTGGTGCTTTCGAGGTATACAGGCTTAGATGTTCGACGAAAGGCGTGGGTGAAGTTGGAAACCTTGGCCTGTTTTGAGTGCTTGTATTGCTTGGTGTATATGGAAGGATAGGAAAAGGAAAAGTATTTCAAAAATTTTAACCTCTCCAAAAATTGTTGTTAGGGAAGCAAGGCTCTTTGCTATTGATGCTGTTAAAACTTTTCATAATGATCATGATGTCTTTGTTAATGCCTCTCCCAGAGTTATTGCATGGTCTTTTCCCCAATCAGGTTGGAATAAACTGAACACAGATGGATGCTCCAAGGGTAACCCCGGTCCAGCAAGAGTGGGAGGTATCATCAGAAATGATCAAGGAAAATGGATTGCTGGTTTTTTTGGGAGAATGGAGGATACTACGAGTTTACAAGCAGAGCTGTGGGCTATCTCCAAAGGACCGCAGCTTGTTTAGAAGAGAAAAATCACATATGTCATTGTGGAAACTAATTCGTTTGAAGCAGTCAAACTCTTGTCCATGGATCCGGAGGCTACTCGTCCGCACAGAGCCATTATTTCTTACTGCAGAAGGTTGATGGAGCAGAATCATATCCCCATTGTTCACACTCTT
>CAUOFW020008235.1:126875-149083 GCA_963454935.2 Ilex paraguariensis
TTGTTGTCTTTAGTGGTTAGGTCACCCAGACCCAATCACCAATCTTTGTGTCTTATTATTAATTATTTTATATCACACATTCAACTAATTTGATTGTGCATGATCAATTTTGTGCATCATCAATATTGTGTCTTGTTGATCAATTTATTTTCGTGTAGTGTTTGTATTAACTCATATAACTCGTGAAAATGTTCAATTTTATATCTAATATTTCATTATCATTTAATTGAACGTATGATCATACTTTTTTTATAAATTAAAAAATAACTAAATAAATATAATAATAAAAATGATTAAAAATATATATATTTTTGTACAATAATTAGGTCACTAGTCTATAAATATAACACCCCGCATTTTTTTTTATATATATATAGTAAATAATTGTGGTTAAAATGTGGATATGTGTAGTGATGTGTGTTTAAATTTGGTAGATTGGAAAAGTAGAGATTTAAAATGTTAGTGGAAATAATAGTTGAAATTTGGTTTTAATAAGTGAAAATATGAAATTTTAGGTAATAGAACTTGTATTAAATAAGTTTGGTGTAGAAATATGTGTTGGAGAGGTTTGGAATGGATTTAGTTGGCTTAAGAATGGATTGGAAATGAAAAAGAGATGAAATAGGACGTGAACGCCATATCCGAGGGGCTTAGTGCGAGCAACGCCACCTCTGTCCGGAGGTGGTCATCCGGNCTTTTTTTTGGTACAAAGCGGGAGTGTCCCTTTGAGTTTTGTAAGGCTCAATTATTGTTTGCTCTGAGGGTTTTATTGATGAGGCTCCCTCCATTATTGTTTTGAACCTTTTTCTGGCAACTATGATAAATTGATGGGGTCCCAAGTAATGAAGGAGCAGAAAACGCCAGTCATCAAGTTGGTCAAAGATACAAGTTGAGGTTCGATTGTATAGTCAGGTGGGGGCCATCCCATCTAATTTGAGCTGCCAAGAAATATCCTAAAACGTTGAAAGCACCCGTTTTCACTACCCAACAGAACTGACAACCTAACAACTCTTTGATTAAACCATAACCATCATGCTTTGTTTTCATTCTAATTCTGGTACAATTAATTTGGTAAGCTTTCGAAAAGTATAAATTCAATTGCTTGTATTTATGGATTGCTTCATTTATTCTAAGTTGAAACTTTTTTAATTTTTTTAGTATCGTTAAATTTTGGAATATAAGGGTGACAATCATGTTGTGTCAGGTCATTTTAGGTTCGTATAGAGCGTTAGTCAATTCTTAACTCAACCCATTTAACTAATTATATGTGATGAGGCCAAATTTAGACCAGGCTTGAGCTCAATTCATGGGTTGAGCAAAAATATTGAAAGATAGGCCAAACTTAGTTCATGGGTTCAGTTCAATCCAAAGCTGAAGAGTCCAAGAAAAATTAACGCAGGTGATAGAGCAACCATCATTAGGGGTGTCAATCGTGTTGGATTAAACAATTACGTGTCAGGTTAAACGGATGACGGGTGAAAAACGTATAAACCCATACACGACACGTTTAATAAACAGGTAAAAAATATCAACACGAACACGACCCATTTAATAAACGGGTAACACGACACAACTCGTTTAACCCGTTTAATTTTAAAAAAATTATATTAATAAATTTTAATACTCCATTATTTTTACTATTAATTGCACTTACCTCAAAAAAGAGGAATTTTAAATCAAATCTCATAAAAATATGACTTGAAGGCTTTAAAAAAAAAAAGCAAGAGACTATTGCTTTTTATAGGCAACTCACCATCCCCATCTCCCCTCATTTTCCAATGTGGGACAAAAATAAAAGACATTAGTTTGCCTGTGTCTTTCAAGTGCTCTACAATTCCTCTCATTTGTCTTTGAAAAATAAGACTTGAAGGCTTTAAAAATAAAAACAAGAGGTCATTGTCTTTTATAGGCAATTCAACCCTCGCCATCTCCCCTTATTTTTCAATGTGGGACAAAAATAAAATACATTTGTTTGTCTTTGCCTTTGAAGTGCTCTTCAACTCTTCTCCTTTGTCTTTGAACTACTACTGTACTTTTTTTATTGATTTCTTTACTTCTTTTTTCTTACTAATTTTTTAAAATAATTATTAATTTATTATTATATTAATTTTATTTAAACGGATAAACGTGTGATAAACGGTTTGACAGGTATCACCCGAACACGACCCGTTTATTAAACGTGTTTGGTGTGTCAACCCGTTTATCACCTAAACCCGTTTAATTCGTGTCGGTTAATCGTGTCGTGTCAAATTTTGACAGCCCTAATCATCATGATAGTCATTACTTCATGATAGTGTCCATCTCCAATTATATCAATTCTCTTTGATAAATTAGTAGCTTGATTTTCACATTATCATCTCAACTTAGGGCTATACGCTTATAAATTGTAAATCCCCTTACATATGAGTAAATATTGAATGCAACGGTAATACCATGTCGTCATTGATGACATGATATCACCAATCAATAATAAAATCTCAAATGAAAAAGGTGAACTCTACTTGGACTTACATGATAAAAGGGTGAAAAATTATTTACTTATATGATAGGTTAGTTATTGATTTTTGTGGAGTTCACCTGCTTATTTGTTTTAGTATTATTAGTTGGTGATACCACATCACATTGTCACGTGATATTACCATTGTAGTGAATATTTTCTCTTTACATATGGGGCAGAGATCTCACAAACTACTCCGTGAGCGTATTCTTGCTCGTTCTCTCTCTCTCTCTCTGTCTCTCTCTATCCCCTGCTACTTTGTACTCTCTCATTAACAGAGTTCTCCGGTCATTGTTGTTGTCTTTAGTGGTTAGGTCACCCAGACCCAATCACCAATCTTTGTGTCTTATTATTAATTATTTTATATCACACATTCAACTAATTTGATTGTGCATGATCAATTTTGTGCATCATCAATATTGTGTCTTGTTGATCAATTTATTTTCGTGTAGTGTTTGTATTAACTCATATAACTCGTGAAAATGTTCAATTTTATATCTAATATTTCATTATCATTTAATTGAATGTATGATCATACTTTTTTTATAAATTAAAAAATAACTAAATAAATATAATAATAAAAATGATTAAAAATATATATATTTTTGTACAATAATTAGGTCACTAGTCTATAAATATAACACCCCGCATTTTTTTTTATATATATATAGTAAATAATTGTGGTTAAAATGTGGATATGTGTAGTGATGTGTGTTTAAATTTGGTAGATTGGAAAAGTAGAGATTTAAAATGTTAGTGGAAATAATAGTTGAAATTTGGTTTTAATAAGTGAAAATATGAAATTTTAGGTAATAGAACTTGTATTAAATAAGTTTGGTGTAGAAATATGTGTTGGAGAGGTTTGGAATGGATTTAGTTGGCTTAAGAATGGATTGGAAATGAAAAAGAGATGAAATAGGACGTGAACGCCATATCCGAGGGGCTTAGTGCGAGCAACGCCACCTCTGTCCGGAGGTGGTCATCCGGCTAATGATAGTCATTCAGTTGCCTCCACCCTCTCGAGAGTTGTTTCATCCCAACCATCTGTTTCATTCATCCCTTCAGTAATACAGATGTTGGTCATGTATGTCAACTCTAGTTTAACTTTCTATCTACAATACGTAATTTGGGGGAAATTTAGTTTAGTATAAGGTTTGTTGCCTTTAGTTGGTAGTGAATAAAAAGTAAAATTGATGCCACTTAATTGAAATACAACTTTGTTGGGTCGTGTTTTACTTAATATTATTATTATTTGGATCTAATTTACTGGTCTAATGCGTTGTAGTCATTAGATTCGTAGCAAATCTTAAAAAATACTAGGACCTATAGTCAATTTAATGGTTATAATGCTTTAAATCAATAAATTAGGTTCAAGTAAAAATTCCTCTGCACTTAATCTCTCAAATCTTTCGACAATGTGAGACTTAAAAGTCCTTTATCTTTTTAAATTTTTTCAGACTCAACTATTGTTACTCTCAAGTTTTTGTGGTGATAATAAATAATATTACTACCGAGTGGGGTGATATAGTGGAGTATCGGTTGAATTTCTTATTTTGATTGACTGTTATATTAGTCTAGCTAGGTTCGTTACTAAAATAAGTAATAGACAAAGTCAAAGACCTCATGATCTCACAAATTAAGACCTATTAAAATAGTTTTTGGACGTTATCTTTTACCCTACCCTTTATCTCAACGCAACATTGTTTGTATGCTAATGTCACAACATCGGTGAGTTGGCCTTTTGGATTCACGGAGCTTGGCGGTGTTTCTCTGCCGTTGCTTATTGTGACGGGTGTTTTTACCTTTTGACAACCGGTTATGAGATCGTGGCCATTGATGTGATTATAGGAGTGTTCGTGGGCAGGATTATTCATGAGTCTTGTTATTCGGTTCGAAAAAATAGCTTTGAAATTTAATAGGTCAAATAGTTGGCTCATCCGAGTCTAATATCCTTAAAAAGAGGGCTTAAATTTGCCCTCAAACCTATTATCTGACCCGAAGTTTGGCCCAAGAGCTCGCCCGCCCACATAAACCTCCCCACCCCTCATTTAAAAAAAAATTTATACTTTTAGACCATTAAATTTAAAACTTTGAAATAAGTCTTCAAATATTGGAATTTAAAGTTTTAAAAATTTAGATACTATAAATAATGTATTATTTTATTTTCTATGTATTAAGCTTAAGCATACAAATTTTAAAAGGTAGAGTAATGCAAATGACAAATAAGTGAGTAGGTGTCAACTTAGTTGAGATATGTTAATTCTATATTTCTATTAGATGTAATTTATCCCCAAATTAAAAATAAAATTATTTATTATTTTATTTTTATTTATTTTGACTTTATTTTTTATTTAAAAATACAATTTACACAAATATTAAGTTACAAAAATATTCATTATTTTTAAATAAAATTATATATAAAAAAGTCGCTAATAAGCCCGCCCGCGTGACAACTTACTTCAGTAAGGGCTTGAACTTACATTATTCAGGCACGGCCCAAAAATTTTTTTGTGGCCTTAGCCCGGCCTGACCCATGGACACCCCTAGATGCCAATAATGTTCACCTCACAACACGACGGGAAGATTGTTGGAAAATAGTTTTGATACCATTTGTTGGTTTTATACCATGGATAATTAACACAAATAATATTTGTTAGAAGATAAGAATTGAAAGATAAAAAAAAAAAAAAATAAATAGAGATATAACGTAATTTGATATAACATACCCACTTTGATACACTGTACCTATATCTATGGACCAAAAGCTTTCATGCTGATAATCTGGTAATTGATTACATAATACACACCCCTATTCATATACGTGTCTAATATACCTATTCATGATATATTAAATTTTTTTCAATATAATCATATTTCATACAAGATACTGACATTGATTAACCAATCTGTGACAATTAAAGAATTTTGATCAAGTTCCAACAATTGTGGTGCTGGGGGTGCTGCTTCTGGGATCAAAGGTTCAGTTCTATGATGTCGAAGAGCCAGATAAAGGAAGTCACGGGTGCAGGAAATATTTGGTAGAGTCTTGTGGGAAAGTTACTACTTGTATGTCGCTGTTTCAATTACCGTGATCGTCATCAAACTGGTGCTTTCGACGTATACAGGCTTAGATGTTCGACGAAAGGCGTGGGTGAAGTTGGAAACCTTGGCCTGTTTTGAGTGCTTGTATTGCTTGGTGTATATGGAAGGATAGGAAAAGGAAAAGTATTTCAAAAATTTTAACCTCTCCAAAAATTGTTGTTAGGGAAGCAAGGCTCTTTGCTATTGATGCTGTTAAAACTTTTCATAATGATCATGATGTCTTTGTTAATGCCTCTCCCAGAGTTATTGCATGGTCTTTTCCCCAATCAGGTTGGAATAAACTGAACACAGATGGATGCTCCAAGGGTAACCCCGGTCCAGCAAGAGTGGGAGGTATCATCAGAAATGATCAAGGAAAATGGATTGCTGGTTTTTTTGGGAGAATGGAGGATACTACGAGTTTACAAGCAGAGCTGTGGGCTATCTCCAAAGGACCGCAGCTTGTTTAGAAGAGAAAAATCACATAGGTCATTGTGGAAACTAATTCGTTCGAAGCAGTCAAACTCTTGTCCATGGATCCGGAGGCTACTCGTCCGCACAGAGCCATTATTTCTTACTGCAGAAGGTTGATGGAGCAGAATCATATCCCCATTGTTCACACTCTTGGGGAAGGCAATCAATGTGCTCATTTTCTGGCTAACTCAGGTGTCCAGCAACAGGAACATTTTGTTGAACTTGATGCTCCCCCTCCCCAATTAGCAAAGAATTTGTTAGCTGATCTGACTAGCATCGCCTTTTCTAAGAATTCTATTTAGTTTTTGTTTTCTGTTTTACCTTTCCGATGTACCAAAAAAAAGAAGTTAGAAAGCTTGGTACTGGTAGTCTCCACACAAGTCACTTCTTTGTGATTCATGGTTTTTATAGGACTAGTGGTGCTCCCTTCGCCTATTTTCGTATATAATTACACATATAAGTTGTAAATGGTTATTAATTAATACGTTTGTGGGATGGTATTAGTAGATACTTTTTCCGATAGGTATTTAGATGATAGGTAATGAAAGTTATCAATGAAAGTGATTTTCATATTGTATTTAAAAACCTTGTTATAAATGAAAAGAGTATGTTAGACTTGAGTTAAACTTCCTTGTTAAAAATAAGGAGGGTTGATTCCTCTCGAACTGAATTATTGGAGGTTTTAAACCCTCGAAATGGGTCTCTCTTTATCCTCTATTCTGTGATGTGGTTTATATCGTGTTTAAATCGCGTCGCATCAAAATTTATTCAATTCATACTTGACTGATTTATAGTTGTATTTAGTTGAGTTCGTGTCATGTCAAAATTTACTTAANTATGCTTGACTGATTTATAGCTGTATTTAGTTGAGTTCGTGTCATGTCAAAATTTACTTAACCTATACCCGATCATTTGTAATGGTGTATATTTGAGTTTATGTCGTGTATATTCTACTTAAATCTACTTAGACTAAACTCAAGCCCATTAATTTTAGGTTGATTTCGGGTTCGTGATGTATGTGTAAGATATGGTATGTTATTTTTATTTAATTAAGGAGAATTTGTTGAGAAATCTAATCTATTATTGTTATTGGATGAAAAATTAGTTTCAAGTGACATTGGAATTCATAATTGATCAATGAATCAATTTGTTTAGTTAAGTCCAAATAATATTTCTCAATTTATAAATAAAAATTAACAGTAATGTTATTTATTTTTAATTATAAGAATTAACGACAATTTTGTTTCTATTTAATTAACAATTTATAAATTAATTAGAAAAGCTGAATTACCACAGAGAAACTGCATCTTATGGGTTATTTCTCCCAAAAAAAAAAATTGATAAATTAATTGGTAGCAACAATTTATTAAAAAATATACAATATTTCATCGGTAATGTATATTACCTGGCTCTGACACGTGGTATGTTTAATTCAACGAAATGTTTTTCGGATCGTGTTATTTCGGATTTCCAGTCCTATCTGATTTCTTTACCTAATGGCATCCTTGCTTGTTTACGCGAGTAGTCTAAATGCCGAATGGACATAGCTTTTGAAGTTGTGATTCGTACATGGGCCTATTTTTATTACCTTAAGATCATGATGGGCCAAAAAAAAAAAAACTAAGAAGATTCTGATGGGTTAGATGTAGACTGCATGATGTAGTTAAGGATTGTTAATGAAACTGAGTTTCGGCATTGGGGGTCAACCCGGCCGCTTATATGAGGACTTGACGGAAAGGAGGCCTGAGGGCTTGTTAAGAAAGGCCATAAGGGCAGACGAAGGAGGAAAATTGAAAGGCGTTTTCTGATCCCCTTAGCCGGGGGTGTTGTTGGGGGGAGGGGAGGGGGGTGCCACAACGAAACAAGAAAATGAAAGACCGCTTTGCATTGGATGCTCTTTACTCTCTCCACAATGATGACTTTGTTGTCTTGGGGACTNATATGAGAACAGGTTTCTCCCGTGGTGAACACGATCCCGTCGAGGCAGCAGTCGATTTTACCACTTAAAAATAGGTTGAGAGGGCTAAAGGGGGCCTAAGGAGTGGTGATGAATTGTTTGTTAGGTAGCCTGATCGGTCCTGGAAGGCTATTGGGAGATGCTGGGACACAGAAAAACAAGTTAGAAGGGCGTCGGAGTGTTTTTCGGTGTATCTCCTCCAATGATCAAATCAGTAGCTGTGAGAGTGGGGAAGAAGAAAATACTATATAGCTCTCTTGAGAAGTTCTTGCATACCTTTGCAATGTGTTTTTGAGAATTATTTATACCTTCAAAGGCTCATAATTGCTGATAGTCCATCCAGCAGGTATTTGTCAGAGATGGGGTAGTGTGTCCCTCACTTTTATGGGGAATGTGCTTTGCTTTAATTGATCGGGATGCCGAGTATTTAATGCTCTCTCCTCGGTCTATCGAGCATTCAATTTCCTTCTTCTCGGCGAGGATGCATTAAATGCTCAGGTATGAGAGTCTTTAATGCATTTCCATTCTCGACCCCCCATGCCTTAATCGCTGTCTTGTCAAGAGGAGGATTCATTAAATACTTACTTGCTCTAGTCATGTGTCAGCAGGGGTATCTAGGTCTTTTTGCTACTGATTTGATATCACATTCTACGCGTCCACTCCTCCTTGGTTGTATGTTCTACATTCCTGCGCCTCCTAACACCATTGAGCAGAGCGTCTTCATGATGACTAGCCTAGCTTGACCTAGGCTAGTCATCTGTCAATCATTATCTTTTATAGAAGCGGAGGAAATGTGGGATCTAGAGTTTAGAAAGAACACCTCAGCACCGAAGGATATTTGCCTACTTCGGAGTAGAGGGTTTTCACCGGGTCGAGGATATATGTGTCAATCACACCGTTTTGGGGGTCCTTTGGTTCCGATCATTATCGCCTCGACAGAAGGGGATGAGTGATGTCAAGGACACGTGACCATACTTGGTTGGAAATATAATGATACCGAGGACACGTGTTGGCGATCTATCTCCTTCCAAAAATTTCCCATCAATCATGTTTAATTACTAACTTGCAAAAAGTGATCTAGATATTTTTTTAGAACATAAATTGTATTCTTTATGCGTGTGTATTGTATATCTATACTACTAATAAAAATATCTTAGTATAAATTTTTTTAATTTATTATTTTACTCTTATAACAAGTCTTTTTTGTATTTAAATATATAAATTACCACTATATCTCTCTATATTTAAATAACAAACTAATCTCTAATTATCATGTAAATCTCTCTATCTTTGCTAAACTTTTGAATCGTCATGTTATGGTCAATATGATATACAAAATAGAATTATTATTTTTTTTCCTAAAACTCCAATGTTAATATACATCGACAACTTCATTGATACAATATCATCTCTAATGTTCACAAACTGATATATTTATCTTTCCTCTTCATTCATGGTCAAAATAATTTAATAAAAAATTATTGAGGAACAAAGTAAAAACAAAAAAGAAAAAAATTTGAAATTTTTTTTTGAATATAGTGGATACTACTTGGTAGTTCACATAAAAGAATCACAAAAAATAAGTTTATTGAATTTTTATAGTTTTGAAGAGATTACAAATAATTTGAGTATTATAAATATGAAATAATATCTAATTTAGCTACGAATTAGATTTTTTAATGTATTTTATTAAATATTATAACAAAAAATTTCACGTATAACGCATGTAGTACATTGTTAGTTGGTATAAATGTGATTATAGTTAGAAGAAAGAATTAAGTCCCGACTAGGAAAAAGGGGAAAAATAAAAATGTCAAAAAAATAATACTAAAAAAGGCCATAAAAAGGGAAAAAAAAAACACTACTTAAAAAAAAAGTTACTAAACAGAACATTAGATTGTTGGCATCTACATCATCCCTGCCCTCCAAATAAAGAACAGGAAATGATGCTACATAGTTCCTGCGAAAGGTTACGGTACTGCGGACGGTATGATACAAAAAATTATAATCTTTTAAAGTTAAATTATAACTTTTTTGAGGTGTGAGATATAATTTATAAAGAATATGATCGATCATAAGAGGTTACAATCGATACCGAAGTTGCAATTTTCAAAAGTTAGATTACGACTTTTAAAGATCAACTAAAAACTCATAAATAAGAAATTATAAATGTTTAAGGGAAACTCATGATCGATTATAGGTGTCTGTGATCGATCATGATTTTCTCTTAAGCAATTGTAACTTTTCCTGTCAAATATGTAATTTTATAATATAAACTATGACAAATTTTAATAAGTTTTTCCGATAATTTCAAAAAGATTCATCCAATGACCATCAATATTCTACTCAAATTCATTCACCAGCATCATACCTTCCTGCACAAAATACACCTAGTTTTACCATAAAACATGAGTATTGATGGTATAGTGAGGTTAACGGACCATTTGGCTGCAAAAGTGGACAGTATAATGATGAGTATTGATGGTACAGTGAGGTTGATTCAACAGGATTGACAATTGGGGCACTTAAACCAGCACTACTTTGATGCATTATTTCTTATGAAAAATCAATGCTAGCAGTTTGATTATGACCCTGAGTCAAGCTAAAGATAAAACATGTCTCGGTAAAATTTATATTCCTTTTGATACATTCTTCTTTGATTTTCCTCAATGCATGCTTACCGAGCGAGCAGCCATGAATTTAGGTAAAATCAATCATATAAACGTGTCTCTTTCATTATGCAGTGAATGATCTTATCATTCAATAACATAGAAGAAAAAAAGGTATTGAAAGGAATTTGATTTGAGTGATAGGTTCCTAACATGCTTGAAGACGATTATTGCATTGCCCCTTGAACTTTCCCTTTTGTTTGCTCCTTTTATTTTCTGGTCATTAGGAAATTATGGTCTATTTTGGGTGCTACGAAATATGGTGGTTAAGTAGTTAATGAACTGTGAAGTTTTTGGTTGGTGGTGGCTGGTGAAGCAGGAGGTATACTAGCCGGTTAGTTGCTGCCTAACAATTTAGATAAGTCTTTGTTGAGTCGTGTTTTAATATTCCAAATCTCACATTGACGTCGGGCTAGATAGTAATTTTTTTTTCTTATTCGAGTTTGGCGGGCGAATTATACATTGCACTCTAAATAATTTAAGAGTTTTTATTTTATACTTTTAAAAATTAATTTTTTTATATTACACCTTTAATGTATTAAAAACATTACAATTCAGTTCTTCTTTTCTATACTCATTCTATCAACGTTGAGGTTGATTACTCATTCCATCAACAAAAATGTCACTTTGAACTCTTTAATAATACATTAAAAGTATAATACAAAAAATCTTAAAATAAAATAAAAATAAAAATAAAAATAAAAATCTTTTTTTGGTACAAAGCGGGAGTGTCCCTTTGAGTTTTGTAAGGCTCAATTATTGTTTGCTCTGAGGGTTTTATTGATGAGGCTCCCTCCATTATTGTTTTGAACCTTTTTCTGGCAACTATGACAAATTGATGGGGTCCCAAGTAATGAAGGAGCAGAAAACGCCAGTCATCAAGTTGATCAAAGATACAAGTTGAGGTTCGATTGTATAGTCAGGTGGGGGCCATCCCATCTAATTTGAGCTGCCAAGAAATATCCTAAAACGTTGAAAGCACCCGTTTTCACTACCCAACAGAACTGACAACCTAACAACTCTTTGATTAAACCATAACCATCATGCTTTGTTTTCATTCTAATTCTGGTACAATTAATTTGGTAAGCTTTCGAAAAGTATAAATTCAATTGCTTGTATTTATGGATTGCTTCATTTATTCTAAGTTGAAACTTTTTTAATTTTTTTAGTATCGTTAAATTTTGGAATATAAGGGTGACAATCATGTTGTGTCAGGTCATTTTAGGTTCGTATAGAGCATTAGTCAATTCTTAACTCAACCCATTTAACTAATTATATTTGATGAGGCCAAATTTAGACCAGGCTTGAGCTCAATTCATGGGTTGAGCAAAAATATTGAAAGACAGGCCAGACTTAGTTCATGGGTTCAGTTCAATCCAAAGCTGAAGAGTCCAAGAAAAATTAACGCAGGTGATAGAGCAATCATTATTAGGAGTGTCAATCGTATTGAGTTAAACGATTACGTGTCAGGTTAAACGGATGACGGGTGAAAAACGTATAAACCCATACACGACACATTTAATAAACAGGTAAAAAATCTTAACACGAACACGACCCATTTAATAAACGGGTAACACGACACAACTCGTTTAACCCGTTTAATTTTAAAAAAATTATATTAATAAATTTTAATACTCCATTATTTTTACTATTAATTGCACTTACCTCAAAAAAGAGGAATTTTAAATCAAATCTCATAAAAATATGACTTGAAGGCTTTAAAAAAAAAAAGCAAGAGACTATTGCTTTTTATAGGCAACTCACCATCCTCATCTTCCCTCATTTTCCAATGTGGGACAAAAATAAAAGATATTAGTTTGCCTGTGTCTTTCAAGTGCTCTACAATTCCTCTCATTTGTCTTTGAAAAATAAGACTTGAAGGCTTTAAAAATAAAAACAAGAGGTCATTGTCTTTTATAGGCAATTCAACCCTCGCCATCTCCCCTTATTTTTCAATGTGGGACAAAAATAAAATACATTTGTTTGTCTTTGCCTTTGAAGTGCTCTTCAACTCTTCTCCTTTGTCTTTGAACTACTACTGTACTTTTTTTTTTATTGATTTCTTTACTTCTTTTTTCTTACTAATTTTTTATAATAATTATTAATTTATTATTATATTAATTTTATTTAAACGGATAAACGTGTGATAAACGGTTTGACAGGTCTCACCCGAACACGACCCGTTTATTAAACGTATTTGGTGTGTCAACCCGTTTATCACCCAAACCCGTTTAATTCGTGTCGGTTAATCGTGTCGTGTCAAATTTTGACAGCCCTAATCATCATGATAGCCATTACTTCATGATAGTGTCCATCTCCAATTATAGCAATTCTCTTTGATAAATTAGTAGCTTGATTTTCACATTATCATCTCAACTTAGGGCTATACGCTTATAAATTGTAAATCCCCTTACATATGAGTAAATATTGAATGCAACGGTAATACCATGTCGTCATTGATGACATGATATCACCAATCAATAATAAAATCTCAAATGGAAAAGGTGAACTCTACTTGGACTTACATGATAAAAGGGTGAAAAATTATTTACTTATATGATAGGTTAGTTATTGATTTTTGTGGAGTTCACCTGCTTATTTGTTTTAGTATTATTAGTTGGTGATACCACATCACATTGTCACGTGATATTACCATTGTAGTGAATATTTTCTCTTTACATATGGGGCAGAGATCTCACAAACTACTCCGTGAGCGTATTCTTGCTCGTTCTCTCTCTCTCTCTCTCTCTATCCCCTGCTACTTTGTACTCTCTCATTAACAGAGTTTTTCGGTCATTATTGTTGTCTTTAGTGGTTAGGTCACCCAGACCCAATCACCAATCTTTGTGTCTTATTATTAATTATTTTATATCACACATTCAACTAATTTGATTGTGCATGATCAATTTTGTGCATCATCAATATTGTGTCTTGTTGATCAATTTATTTTCGTGTAGTGTTTGTATTAACTCATATAACTCGTGAAAATGTTCAATTTTATATCTAATATTTCATTATCATTTAATTGAACGTATGATCATACTTTTTTTATAAATTAAAAAATAACTAAATAAATATAATAATAAAAATGATTAAAAATATATATATTTTTGTACAATAATTAGGTCACTAGTCTATAAATATAACACCCCGCATTTTTTTTTATATATATATAGTAAATAATTGTGGTTAAAATGTGGATATGTGTAGTGATGTGTGTTTAAATTTGGTAGATTGGAAAAGTAGAGATTTAAAATGTTAGTGGAAATAATAGTTGAAATTTGGTTTTAATAAGTGAAAATATGAAATTTTAGGTAATAGAACTTGTATTAAATAAGTTTGGTGTAGAAATATGTGTTGGAGAGGTTTGGAATGGATTTAGTTGGCTTAAGAATGGATTGGAAATGAAAAAGAGATGAAATAGGACGTGAACGCCATATCCGAGGGGCTTAGTGCGAGCAACGCCACCTCTGTCCGGAGGTGGTCATCCGGCTAATGATAGTCATTCAGTTGCCTCCACCCTCTCGAGAGTTGTTTCATCCCAACCATCTGTTTCATTCATCCCTTCAGTAATACAGATGTTGGTCATGTATGTCAACTCTAGTTTAACTTTCTATCTACAATACGTAATTTGGGGGAAATTTAGTTTAGTATAAGGTTTGTTGCCTTTAGTTGGTAGTGAATAAAAAGTAAAATTGATGCCACTTAATTGAAATACAACTTTGTTGGGTCGTGTTTTACTTAATATTATTATTATTTGGATCTAATTTACTGGTCTAATGCGTTGTAGTCATTAGATTCGTAGCAAATCTTAAAAAATACTAGGACCTATAGTCAATTTAATGGTTATAATGCTTTAAATCAATAAATTAGGTTCAAGTAAAAATTCCTCTGCACTTAATCTCTCAAATCTTTCGACAATGTGAGACTTAAAAGTCCTTTATCTTTTTAAATTTTTTCAGACTCAACTATTGTTACTCTCAAGTTTTTGTGGTGATAATAAATAATATTACTACCGAGTGGGGTGATATAGTGGAGTATCGGTTGAATTTCTTATTTTGATTGACTGTTATATTAGTCTAGCTAGGTTCGTTACTAAAATAAGTAATAGACAAAGTCAAAGACCTCATGATCTCACAAATTAAGACCTATTAAAATAGTTTTTGGACGTTATCTTTTACCCTACCCTTTATCTCAACGCAACATTGTTTGTATGCTAATGTCACAACATCGGTGAGTTGGCCTTTTGGATTCACGGAGCTTGGCGGTGTTTCTCTGCCGTTGCTTATTGTGACGGGTGTTTTTACCTTTTGACAACCGGTTATGAGATCGTGGCCATTGATGTGATTATAGGAGTGTTCGTGGGCAGGATTATTCATGAGTCTTGTTATTCGGTTCGAAAAAATAGCTTTGAAATTTAATAGGTCAAATAGTTGGCTCATCCGAGTCTAATATCCTTAAAAAGAGGGCTTAAATTTGCCCTCAAACCTATTATCTGACCCGAAGTTTGGCCCAAGAGCTCGCCCGCCCACATAAACCTCCCCACCCCTCATTTAAAAAAAAATTTATACTTTTAGACCATTAAATTTAAAACTTTGAAATAAGTCTTCAAATATTGGAATTTAAAGTTTTAAAAATTTAGATACTATAAATAATGTATTATTTTATTTTCTATGTATTAAGCTTAAGCATACAAATTTTAAAAGGTAGAGTAATGCAAATGACAAATAAGTGAGTAGGTGTCAACTTAGTTGAGATATGTTAATTCTATATTTCTATTAGATGTAATTTATCCCCAAATTAAAAATAAAATTATTTATTATTTTATTTTTATTTATTTTGACTTTATTTTTTATTTAAAAATACAATTTACACAAATATTAAGTTACAAAAATATTCATTATTTTTAAATAAAATTATATATAAAAAAGTCGCTAATAAGCCCGCCCGCGTGACAACTTACTTCAGTAAGGGCTTGAACTTACATTATTCAGGCACGGCCCAAAAATTTTTTTGTGGCCTTAGCCCGGCCTGACCCATGGACACCCCTAGATGCCAATAATGTTCACCTCACAACACGACGGGAAGATTGTTGGAAAATAGTTTTGATACCATTTGTTGGTTTTATACCATGGATAATTAACACAAATAATATTTGTTAGAAGATAAGAATTGAAAGATAAAAAAAAAAAAAAATAAATAGAGATATAACGTAATTTGATATAACATACCCACTTTGATACACTGTACCTATATCTATGGACCAAAAGCTTTCATGCTGATAATCTGGTAATTGATTACATAATACACACCCCTATTCATATACGTGTCTAATATACCTATTCATGATATATTAAATTTTTTTCAATATAATCATATTTCATACAAGATACTGACATTGATTAACCAATCTGTGACAATTAAAGAATTTTGATCAAGTTCCAACAATTGTGGTGCTGGGGGTGCTGCTTCTGGGATCAAGGTTCAGTTCTATGATGTCGAAGAGCCAGATAAAGGAAGTCACGGGTGCAGGAAATATTTGGTAGAGTCTTGTGGGAAAGTTACTACTTGTATGTCGCTGTTTCAATTACCGTGATCGTCATCAAACTGGTGCTTTCGACGTATACAGGCTTAGATGTTCGACGAAAGGCGTGGGTGAAGTTGGAAACCTTGGCCTGTTTTGAGTGCTTGTATTGCTTGGTGTATATGGAAGGATAGGAAAAGGAAAAGTATTTCAAAAATTTTAACCTCTCCAAAAATTGTTGTTAGGGAAGCAAGGCTCTTTGCTATTGATGCTGTTAAAACTTTTCATAATGATCATGATGTCTTTGTTAATGCCTCTCCCAGAGTTATTGCATGGTCTTTTCCCCAATCAGGTTGGAATAAACTGAACACAGATGGATGCTCCAAGGGTAACCCCGGTCCAGCAAGAGTGGGAGGTATCATCAGAAATGATCAAGGAAAATGGATTGCTGGTTTTTTTGGGAGAATGGAGGATACTACGAGTTTACAAGCAGAGCTGTGGGCTATCTCCAAAGGACCGCAGCTTGTTTAGAAGAGAAAAATCACATATGTCATTGTGGAAACTAATTCGTTTGAAGCAGTCAAACTCTTGTCCATGGATCCGGAGGCTACTCGTCCGCACAGAGCCATTATTTCTTACTGCAGAAGGTTGATGGAGCAGAATCATATCCCCATTGTTCACACTCTTGGGGAAGGCAATCAATGTGCTCATTTTCTGGCTAACTCAGGTGTCCAGCAACAGGAACATTTTGTTGAACTTGATGCTCCCCCTCCCCAATTAGCAAAGAATTTGTTAGCTGATCTGACTAGCATCACCTTTTCTAAGAATTCTATTTAGTTTTTGTTTTCTGTTTTACCTTTCCGATGTACCAAAAAAAAGAAGTTAGAAAGCTTGGTACTGGTAGTCTCCACACAAGTCACTTCTTTGTGATTCATGGTTTTTATAGGACTAGTGGTGCTCCCTTCGCCTATTTTCGTATATAATTACACATATAAGTTGTAAATGGTTATTAATTAATACGTTTGTGGGATGGTATTAGTAGATAGTTTTTCCGATAGGTATTTAGATGATAGGTAATGAAAGTTATCAATGAAAGTGATTTTCATATTGTATTTAAAAACCTTGTTATGAATGAAAAGAGTATGTTAGACTTGAGTTAAACTTCCTTGTTAAAAATAAGGAGGGTTGATTCCTTTCGAACTGAATTATTGGAGGTTTTAAACCCTCGAAATGGGTCTCTCTTTATCCTCTATTCTGTGATGTGGTTTATATCGTGTTTAAATCGCGTCGCATCAAAATTTATTCAATTTATGCTTGACTGATTTATAGCTGTATTTAGTTGAGTTCGTGTCATGTCAAAATTTACTTAACCTATACCCGATCATTTGTAATGGTGTATATTTGAGTTTATGTCGTGTATATTCTACTTAAATCTACTTAGACTAAACTCAAGCCCATTAATTTTAGGTTGATTTCGGGTTCGTGATGTATGTGTAAGATATGGTATGTTATTTTTATTTAATTAAGGAGAATTTGTTGAGAAATCTAATCTATTATTGTTATTGGATGAAAAATTAGTTTCAAGTGACATTGGAATTCATAATTGATCAATGAATCAATTTGTTTAGTTAAGTCCAAATAATATTTCTCAATTTATAAATAAAAATTAACAGTAATGTTATTTATTTTTAATTATAAGAATTAACGACAATTTTGTTTCTATTTAATTAACAATTTATAAATTAATTAGAAAAGCTGAATTACCACAGAGAAACTGCATCTTATGGGTTATTTCTCCCAAAAAAAAAAATTGATAAATTAATTGGTAGCAACAATTTATTAAAAAATATACAATATTTCATCGGTAATGTATATTACCTGGCTCTGACACGTGGTATGTTTAATTCAACGAAATGTTTTTCGGATCGTGTTATTTCGGATTTCCAGTCCTATCTGACTTCTGTACTTAATGGCATCCTTGCTTGTTTACGCGAGTAGTCTAAATGCCGAATGGACATAGCTTTTGAAGTTGTGATTCGTACATGGGCCTATTTTTATTACCTTAAGATCATGATGGGCCAAAAAAAAAAAAACTAAGAAGATTCTGATGGGTTAGATGTAGACTGCATGATGTAGTTAAGGATTGTTAATGAAACTGAGTTTCGGCATTGGGGGTCAACCCGGCCGCTTATATGAGGACTTGACGGAAAGGAGGCCTGAGGGCTTGTTAAGAAAGGCCATAAGGGCAGACGAAGGAGGAAAATTGAAAGGCGTTTTCTGATCCCCTTAGCCGGGGGTGTTGTTGGGGGGAGGGGAGGGGGGTGCCACAACGAAACAAGAAAATGAAAGACCGCTTTGCATTGGATGCTCTTTACTCTCTCCACAATGATGACTTTGTTGTCTTGGGGACTGTTGAAGCTTGCATCTTTTCCAAATTTTTTGTGGCCTATTTTTCATTACCTTAAAGATCATGATGGGCCCAAAAAAAAAGAGAAGAAGAAGATCATGATGGGCTAGATCTAGACGGCAACATGTGGTTAGGGATTGTTAATGAAACTTAGTTTCTCAAATTTGAGTTGGTTTAGATNCTATATCTCTCTATATTTAAATAACAAACTAATCTCTAATTATCATGTAAATCTCTCTATCTTTGCTAAACTTTTGAATCGTCATGTTATGGTCAATATGATATACAAAATAGAATTATTATTTTTTTTCCTAAAACTCCAATGTTAATATACATCGACAACTTCATTGATACAATATCATCTCTAATGTTCACAAACTGATATATTTATCTTTCCTCTTCATTCATGGTCAAAATAATTTAATAAAANCTAAAAGCTTTTCTAAATAAAAATTTGAGAATATTCGAGCAAAACTTGAGTCAAAACGAGCTCAATTTCTCTACACAAATTTTTAATAACTAAATGCTAAAGTAGTCAATTACTCAATTCAAGTTTCCCATGAAAAAGTTCTAATTTACTACTTTTCAAAAGGAAATTTTTCTTGGGTAAAAGGTAAACATATTTAATATTATTTTACCAACTTTAAAAAAACTAAACAATCTATCAAAATTAAAATACTTGTTAAATTAAATAACCTATAAATAAAATTCAATCCAATAATATGTACTTAAAAAGAAAAATTTTAAAAACTAATATTCTAATTCACACATAATGCCCATATATATTATTACTAGACCCACCACTATAGAAAGATACATCCACGTTCACTTTTTTTAAAAAAATATTAGTATAGTGAATGTCAAATGAGTCTTGTTAGAACCTCCATTTGTTTGTAGCTTAATTTCATATGCATCAAAGCTTTCATTTAGGGTGCACAATATGAGAAATTTAATATTTGAAAGTACAAAGTAAAAATTCTTAAATCTTTTAGGGTATTAAGTGCCATTTTTCCTCCCCAACAGCACCCCCCCCCCAAAAAAAAAAAAACAAAAAAAAAAAAAAAAAAAACAAAAAGGAAAGAAAAAGTGGGTTTGCTATCTTGATCACCCTTGACTAATCTATAGGGTAGTCACAATCCATTATCGTTAATGGCTTCTATTTTTCACCTTTGATTATTACATTGTTTATTGTATAGTTAGGCAATTTCATTGCAACATAACAGGCATTGGTCACAATTAGTCACATAGTACCTAAAGTTGCACTACATTGTGTTAGTGGGTGATTGTTCAACAAACTCTAGATATAGTGCAGGTAGCTTTCGATGTAAAAGTTGTTAAATACCAACAAACTGGGCCATCGGATTTTAGCAAGACTTTAATTTTGTTTTAGATATCCTTTAATAATACTTCTTTCAAGCAATTCTTTTTAACCAAAAAAATAAAATCATTGTGTGTGCAAATTTCTACACAATATATATGAGAACAGGTTTCTCCCGTGGTGAACACGATCCCGTCGAGGCAGCAGTCGATTTTACCACTTGAAAATAGGTTGAGAGAGTTAAAGGGGCCTAAGGAGTGGTGATGAATTGTTTGTTAGGTAGCCTGACCGGTTCTGGAAGGCTATTGGGGGATTCTGGGACACAGAAAAACAAGTTAGAAGGGCGTCGGAGTGTTTTCCGGTGTATCTCCTCCAATGATCAAATCAGTAGCTGTGAGAGTGGGGAAGAAGAAAACACTGTATAGCTCTCTTGAGAAGTTCTTGCATACCTTTGCAATGTGTTTTTGAGAATTATTTATACCTTCAAAAGCTCATAATTGTTGATAGTCCATCCAGCAGGTATTTGTCAGAGATGGGGTATTGTGTCCCTCACTTTTATGGGGAATGTGCTTTGCTTTAATTGATCGGGATGCCGAGTATTTAATGCTCTCTCCTCGGTCTATCGAGCATTCAATTTCCTTCTTCTCGGCGAGGATGCATTAAATGCTCAGGTATGAGAGTCTTTAATGTATTTCCATTCTCGACCCCCCATGCCTTAATCGCTGTCTTGTCAAGAGGAGGATTCATTAAATACTTACTTGCTCTAGTCATGTGTCAGCAGCGGTATCTAGGTCTTTTTGCTACTGATTTGATATCACATTCCACGCGTCCACTCCTCTTTGGTTGTATGTTCTACATTCCTGTGCCTCCTAACACCATTGAGCAGAGCGTCTTCATGATGACTAGCCTAGCTTGGTCTAGGCTAGTCATCTGTCAATCATTAGCGTTTATAGAAGCGGAGGAAATGTGGGGTCTAGAGTTTAGAAAGAACACCTCAGCACCGAAGGATATTTGCCTACTTCGGAGTAGAGGGTTTTCACCGGGTCGAGGATATATGTGTCAATCACACCGTTTTGGGGGTCCTTTGGTTCCGATCATTATCGCCTCGACAGGAGGGGATGAGTGATGTCAAGGACACGTGACCATACTTGGTTGGAAATATAATGATACCGAGGACACGTGTTGGCGATCTATCTCCTTCCAAAAATTTCCCATCAATCATGTTTAATTACTAACTTGCAAAAAGTGATCTAGATATTTTTTTGAACATAAATTGTATTCTTTATGCGTGTGTATTGTATATCTATACTACTAATAAAAATATCTTAGTATAAAATTTTTTAATTTATTATTTTACTCTTATAACAAGTCTTTTTTGTATTTAAATATATAAATTACCATTATATCTCTCTATATTTAAATAACAAACTAATCTCTAATTATCATGTAAATCTCTCTATCTTTGCTAAACTTTTGAATCGTCATGTTATGGTCAATATGATATACAAAATAGAATTATTATTTTTTTTCCTAAAACTCCAATGTTAATATACATCGACAACTTCATTGATACAATATCATCTCTAATGTTCACAAACTGATATATTTATCTTTCCTCTTCATTCATGGTCAAAATAATTTAATAAAAAATTATTGAGGAACAAAGTAAAAACAAAAAAGAAAAAAATTTGAAATTTTTTTTTGAATATAGTGGATACTACTTGGTAGTTCACATAAAAGAATCACAAAAAATAAGTTTATTGAATTTTTATAGTTTTGAAGAGATTACAAATAATTTGAGTATTATAAATATGAAATAATATCTAATTTAGCTACGAATTAGATTTTTTAATGTATTTTATTAAATATTATAACAAAAAATTTCACGTATAACGCATGTAGTACATTGTTAGTTGGTATAAATGTGATTATAGTTAGAAGAAAGAATTAAGTCCCGACTAGGAAAAAGGGGAAAAATAAAAATGTCAAAAAAATAATACTAAAAAAGGCCATAAAAAGGGAAAAAAAAAACACTACTTAAAAAAAAAGTTACTAAACAGAACATTAGATTGTTGGCATCTACATCATCCCTGCCCTCCAAATAAAGAACAGGAAATGATGCTACATAGTTCCTGCGAAAGGTTACGGTACTGCGGACGGTATGATANAGTACAAAGTAAAAATTCTTAAATCTTTTAGGGTATTAAGTGCCATTTTTCCTCCCCAACAGCACCCCCCCCCCAAAAAAAAAAAAAAAAAAAAAAAAAAAAAAAAAAAAAAA
>CAUOFW020008235.1:171225-186791 GCA_963454935.2 Ilex paraguariensis
ATTTTGGATAGATGCTTGTAAATTGAGATAAATGTTGGAATTGTATGTTTGGTTGGGTTGTTTGTGATGCATATGAGTGAGAGGTTTCTTGTAAGGATGCTCACCCCTTTCCAAGAGGTTCTTGGTAAAGATGCTTGAGAAACAATGTAATGATTGGTGAGAGGTTCCATGTAAGGATGTTCATCCATTTTCAAGAGGTTCTTGTAAGGATGCTCACCCCTTTCCAAGAGGTTCTTGGTAAAGATGCTTGAGAAACAATGTAATGATTGGTGAGAGGTTCCATGTAAGGATGTTCATCCATTTTCAAGAAGTTTCCGGTAAGGATGCTTGAGAATCAAAAGTGACCTAAAGGGGGGGTGGAGGTTACCACAAAGTATGCCACCTACCGAAAGAATTATTAGGAATTGGTTATGGCAATTAATGATTATTATTTGTATGTGGTGCTCGTTTATTCATTTAAATAATGTTTTTAAATAAATTTGAGATCCTTTTTAAATGTCACTGTTTTATTTCAAATTATGTATCTCTGTTATATTAAAATTGAGACCGACCGTTTTAAATGCTTTTCTAAACCTTGTATGGGTTTAAGAGAATTTTTCTACAGAGCTTCGTGCTCACCTCCTATCGCTAACATTTTTCAGATTACCCGTTTGAGGAGAAGGACGTAAGGGTAGGGGAGCCCGCTACTTGAGAGACTCCACTGGACAGGAGTGTGGATCCCGAGGTGGATGCATAGAGCGACCTCCTTTCCTTTTGTACTAGACTAGGACATTCTTTTGGAATATTGTGTAGTCTAACTTCTTTTGTTTATTCCACTGTGCTTCTTTAATTAATTTTTGAGATGTAATAGTCATGACTTGAACTTATTCTTTTGGATAATATTGTAAATATTCGTAGATGACAAATGAAGTCTTGTTTCTTAAGGGATTATATTAGTGCTCTCATGATATGAATGATTTTAGAATGTAATGCTGTCTAGGATGTGTTTTGGGGTGTTACAATAAAATATATTAAAAAATTGACATTGTATTCTTATAATATTATTTAAATGTACTAATCGTGTCAATTTTATGTTATTCGTGTTTTAAATTAACCCAATTTATTTATTATTCGTGTTAATAGGTCGTGTCATGTACGAATTTATATTGAGAAATAACCAACCCTAATTCACTAATTTCATGTCGATTTTGAATCATATTTTTGTGTTGTGTTAGAAATTATCACCCCCTAAGTATTACAGTGGACTCATCACTGCAGAATAGAAGCATGTATCAGTTAAATCCAAGAGACACTAATAAAAATTGAACATAAGACGTTCGAGTTTACCATCTACCCTAAGTTTTTTAAGCCCGCATTACTGAAAACCACCCATTAGGATTAACTTGCAACACTGAACTATTTGAGTTATAATTATATTTAATTAAATCATAGCTTATTGAGCCATAATTTTATCCGATTAAAAATATAATTTTTTATTGAATAAATAATGAATTTGATATTGTTATACACTTATCCATTGCTGCATTATTGTTGTGGAAAAACTATCCTTGCATTAGTGTCAAATCTCATTGGTATGTATTTCACTATCTTCAAACCTCTGTGTCAGTCCACTATTTTGACAAATGACTTCAAATTACAGTTACGGTCTTTTTTTTTTTTTTGATAAATTACACATACGGTCTTTAAACGGCATCCTTTTAAGAAATATTTGACTATTGACCCTCTTCCTCATTTCAAATTTTCTTTTTTCAACATTTGCATTCATTGATAATTTTTGTAGGGAAAATTCTATGGTATCTTATCGAAGTTTATGATTTTTTAAGGTCAACTTATGACTTTTGAGGTGCAAATTATAACTTAAAAAAGGCATAATCGATTATAAAACTAAGTTATTACTTTTAAATGATAAATTATAATTCGTAAAATAGAAGTTACAACTGTTCAAAAAAATTTCATAATCGATCATAGATGAACTTTCTTCAACCAGTTATAACTTTTCTTCTCAAATGTGTAACTTTACAATTAAAAGTAATAACTTTTAGTAGGGTATCAAAATTTTTTTCCGGTATACCATAAACTTACCCTTTTTGTAGAGTGACAATTTTTTCTATATTATGACTTATCAACGTCGCATAAATCACTAAACCTTATTGAAATTTATATACTATCGGATAGAATACAACGTGATTTCAAAGTTCGATGTGGATGACAATAATTGTTATTCGGAATGGATGTGTATTTTGAATATTTTTTGAAATTTAATCACAATTTTAGTCATATACGGAGCTAGGCCATGGGCTAGAGTGGCCATGCCCCTCCCCTGTATTATGTATGATTTAGGGAGGGTCCGTAAAATGGTTGTTGAAGAGTTTTATATATTAAAGCTAACATTGCCCCTTGATAAGTTACATGCACAGCTGTATAAATAGAAAGGTCTGTGAACCAATCACCCAAGAGACAATAATAAAATACTAGTTTATTCTTACCTAATTAGAATAATAAAAGTTGTCCCTTTCCCATTCAGTCAATAAAAAGAATATCTCTTTGGTAGGTAGAAAGGGAATAAAAAAATAATAAATTTTCAATTTATTTTGAATTTCCATTCTTTTCTCACCAAGAGATAATCCAAGGCACAGTCTTGGCTCTTTCACCTAAAGAATAATCATTGATCGAATTAAAATAAATTTATTCGTTGGTTTTTTTCTCTATTGATTGATCAGTTAGTATTAATTGAATGGTTAGACTTATTCTTACTTTTCCTATTTTTACTGCAATTATATATCATACTTTTTTTTAGTCATATGTAGATGATGATTTTCTCTGGGACTCTTTGTTTGTGTGCATGAAAAAAAAATTGCTAAAAAATTTAGTACGGTAAAAGCCAATGGACCTACTCACGGGATATTTTGGAGGTACAATATGTATTTTTATTCACAAAATGATATTTGCATGAAAGACAAAAACGTCCACAAAATAGTAAAATTTTTAATTATAAAGTGACCATAAAAATTATAAAAATACTAATTAAAGTAATATATTTTGAAGGTACAATACCCATTTTTTTTTTTTTTTTGAGTACCTTAATCAAGTCCCGCACAAAATAGACATAGAAAATAAGAAAACTTTTTAGAATTAATGTTATGTTGTCCCCTTTTTACCCTTATTGCTGTCGCGGTCATCACTATTGTGGGTTGAAGATGTGGAAACGCACATGAAAGTCCAGCGAGCAAACCTTCCAGATGATGACCCTGGTGTGGCGAATTTTTTGACTCCCTGTTTTTGGTCAAAGTTGGTGCAGCACAATCCCCAATGGATAAGGCATAGATGGGACCTTCCAAGACTAAGTACCAATCACGGTATTAAAAATTAAAATATTATTAAAATTTAAATCTAAAATATATAAATTTATAACTCGTATCTGTTAACCTTTAACCTATCTTACCGTTGTGATTCTCTCCCATTCATACCCTTGGGGCTAGTTTGTTTCAAAGATTAGATTGATTTAAAGAGGTGGTATTAGAGAAATAATACGTAGGACCTATTTTATATCTTGTTTATTTATCATTTTATAATCAATACTATTTTTTCGGATCGTAATACTGACCTGTTATGAACAATAGTCATAATGCATTGTAGATGGTCTTAATAAATACCACCTATCCGGTGGTATTATATGCCTGATACAAATAAAATGGAGGTATAATAGAGTAAAAAGAGTCAACTGCCCTCATGTAGAATTGTCTTTCTAAGGTTACAATGTTACAATTATTTTTTTACGGGTCATAGCTGCAATTGTTGATTTTTTTAAGTATGTATTACACAAATAATGTTTGTGGCAAATGATGATGCACAAATTAGTTTGTATACCATTAGTCAAGTTGTAGTATAAAATGCAGTAAGTAGAAGGAGAGAGAAGACATGATTTATAGTAGTTCGGTCAATACGACCTACGTCCACTTAGACTGGTTAGGTTCGCCGGAATTTTATTATCTCCGGTGTGGAGGGAGAGCACATGATTACAAGATTTGAGAGGGGAGGAGATAATTATGCTCAAATGAGTCTGATGCCCCCCAAGTATTAGAGGAGCTTACAATTTATAGTGGCTTGACATAGTAATTGTATGACTAGTCTGATGGTCATAATGGCATAGGACCGTTTGATAGTAATTAGGTAGTTGATCTGGTGGAGGCGACTTATCATCTTCTCAACGGGCGAGGTGTGACGGTTGATGTGCTCTTCAAAGGACTTGTTCAAGAATGAGAGAAGTTGACTCTCTCCAGGCTGCGAGAGTGAGGCTCCTGGATGTTTCCTTGGTGGCGTAGAGGAGGCTCTTGGATGACTCTTACTCCAAGGTGGTAGAAGAGACCCTTGGATGACCCTTACTCCAAGGTGGTAGAGAAGGAGGCTCTTGGATGACCTTGTCTGCTCCTTGCAGATGTAGTAGCTCCTTGAGCCTGATGAGGTTATCCGAGTGTAGACTCTTTTGGGTTTAACTAGCTGGATCTCTTGGAATTGGGCCTTTAGCTCGGACCAGGCTTATAACATGAGTTAGGCCTTTGAGCTTGGCCCATAATTTACCCCCTAATGCCCTGCGTCCAACAGAACTTGGAAATGAGGGTATTTAAGTTGAATTTGAATTTTCAGCTGACCGGCATAATTGAAAAAATTTTGGGAGGCCAAAACATCCGTTTATAGGCCTTTTTTGGACTTTTAACAGCATCATTCATAGCCATAGGTTGTGAGTATATTAGGGCTCGCCGAGAGCTTCAATTTGATATATTATAAGCCTTATTTTTAGCAATAGAGCAAAAGTTACTGTCAAAATTTTGAGCAGAGAGCTAGACGAGCAATTTGGGCGAGCAGACAGCTGTCCAGGCGAGCAGAGCACTGTTCTGGGCAGGAGGAAATTTTTTTTTTTTTTAAACTTTGGGAGGCCAAAGCACCTCTTTATGAATGTTTTTTGGACTTCTTTTTGAAAAGCTCATTACTACAAGTAATGAATTTTGCTCAGCTCGTCGAGAACTTCGATTTGGTATATAATAAGCCCCATTTTGAGTTACGAACCAAAAGTTACGGTCAAAATAGTGAGCAAGGAGCCAAGGGCACATTTTTGGGCAAACTACCAGCTTTTGGGCGAACAGGCCACCTCTTTGGCGAGCAAACCACCTCCTGGCGAGCATACAACCTCCTGAACAAATATTTTATTTTATTTTTTTTTTAAAACTTCGGGAGGATAAAACACCTCTTTCTGAATTTTTTTGGAAAGCTTATTATCAAAGGTAATAAGTTTTGCTCAGCTCGTCGAGAGCTTTGATTTGATATATAATATGTCCCGTTTTGACTTACGTATCAAAATTTACGACCATGCAGCTGGGCACGCTGTTTTTGGCGAGCAAAAGGCCTTGGGTGCCTTTTAGGGTATTGACTCGAGGAACTTGGGCGAGCAAGAGGCCTTGGATGAGCTGGAGAATTGCCTAAGCGCCACTCCAGGTGATCTTGAGGAGCAGTTTGCTCGCGTAGGAGGGGTGGTCTGGCGTGGAGATAGGAAGGCAGACGCCGAAAAAGGCCTGGGCAAGTAGGCAGCATCCCTGTGCATTGTTACAGTTCACGCAGTAAGTAAGGGGACTGCTCGAGTCTTCATGTATGCTGGCCCGCACGCTGGGCGTGCTGATTTGATCCATTAGGCATCTAGGGGCGCTGGTCTTAGCGTGAAGGCACCAAGAGGTGCCATTTTGGGCGAGCACAAATGGTTGGACGCCTGCAAGACTACTTCTCTTGTACGAGCAGAGGGGTCCAGACACCTCTCTAAGCACTGGGTTGAATAGTGCAAGCTACAAAGAAATTTTGGGTGCCACTTTTGGTGATGATTCGAGGAGTTCAGGTAGCCAATGAGCTTTGGATGCCCCTGTAGAGAGTTTAGTTCTCGCCCACGCAGGTGAGGTTGCCCAGGAATTTCTTGGCGAGCCTGGTTCTGGAGTCCGGGGGCAGAGTACGCCAGACACTTTCAGCAGTGATGGTCCAGCTCCTCTCAGTGCACCTTCTCAAAATCAAATTCTTCCATGATATTCTGAGGATTGTTTCTACTTATCATATCCCCCAACGGTTCTATGTCGCCGAGCTGAGATGGGTAAACCTGCTTATGATGAAAAAAATAATGTTATTTCAAATATTAAAATATTTAACATAATTAACTGAAGAGAGAGACAGACTGTTTGCGCGAGAGCAAGACAGAGTTTGAGGATTGCTCGTGAGAGAGCTACACCTTTTGAGACCGAGTTTTTGGCGACCCATAAGAGAGTCTTTAAGCTTGAGGTATAGACTACTTGCTTGAGAANCTTCTCAACGGGCGAGGTGTGACGGTTGGTGTGCTCTTCAAAGGACTTGTTCAAGGATGAGAGAGGTTGACTCTCTCCTGGTTGCGAGAGTGAGGCTCCTGCATGTTTCCTTGGTGGCGTAGAGGAGGCTCTTGGATGACCCTTACTCCAAGGTGGTAGAAGAGACCCTTGGATGACCCTTACTCCAAGGTGGTAGAGAAGGAGGCTCTTGGATCACCTTGCCTGCTCCTTGCAGATGTAGTAGCTCCTTGAGCCTGATGAGGTTATCCGAGTGTAGACTCTTTTGGGTTTAACTAGCTGGATCTCTTGGAATTGGGCCTTTAGCTCGGACCAGGCTTATAACATGAGTTAGGCCTTTGAGCTTGGCCCATAATTTACCCCCTAATGCCCTGCGTCCAACAGAACTTGGAAATGAGGGTATTTAAGTTGAATTTGAATTTTCAGCTGACCGACATAATTGAAAAAATTTTGGGAGGCCAAAACATCCGTTTATAGGCCTTTTTTGGACTTTTAACAGCATCATTCATAGCCATAGGTTGTGAATATATTAGGGCTCGCCGAGAGCTTCAATTTGATATATTATAAGCCTTATTTTTAGCAATAGAGCAAAAGTTACTGTCAAAATTTTGAGCAGAGAGCTAGACGAGCAATTTGGGCGAGCAGACAGCTGTCCAGGCGAGCAGAGCACTGTTCTGGGCAGGAGGAAATTTTTTTTTTTTTTAAACTTTGGGAGGCCAAAGCACCTCTTTATGAATGTTTTTTGGACTTCTTTTTGAAAAGCTCATTACTACAAGTAATGAATTTTGCTCAGCTCGTCGAGAACTTCGATTTGGTATATAATAAGCCCCATTTTGAGTTACGAACCAAAAGTTACGGTCAAAATAGTGAGCAAGGAGCCAAGAGCACATTTTTGGGCAAACTACCAGCTTTTGGGCGAGCAGGCCACCTCTTTGGCGAGCAAGCCACCTCCTGGCGAGCATACAACCTCCTAGACAAATATTTTATTTTATTTTATTTTTTTTAAAACTTCGGGAGGATAAAACACCTCTTTCTGAATTTTTTTGGAAAGCTTATTATCAAAGGTAATAAGTTTTGCTCAGCTCGTCGAGAGCTTTGATTTGATATATAATATGTCCCGTTTTGACTTACGTATCAAAATTTACAACCATGCAGCTGGGCACGCTGTTTTGGGCGAGCAAAAGGCCTTGGGTGCCTTTTAGGGTATTGACTCGAGGAACTTGGGCGAGCAAGAGGCCTTGGGTGAGCTGGAGAACTGCCTAAGCGCCACTCCAGGTCATCTTGAGGAGCAGTTTGCTCGCGTAGGAGGGGTGGTCTGGCGTGGAGATAGGAAGACAGGCGCCGAAAAGGGCCTGGGCAAGCAGGCAGCATCCCTGTGCATTGTTACAGTTCACGTAGTAAGTAAGGGGACTGCTCGAGTCTTCATGTATGCTGGCCCGCATGCTGGGCGTGCTGATTTGATCCATTAGGCATCTAGGGGCGCTGGTCTTAGCGTGAAGGCACCAAGAGGTGCCATTTTGGGCGAGCACAAATGGTTGGACGCCTGCAAGACTACTTCTCTTGTACGAGCAGAGGGGTCCAGACACCTCTCTAAGCACTGGGTTGAATAGTGCAAGCTACAAAGAAATTTTGGGTGCCACTTTTGGTGATGATTCGAGGAGTTCAGGTAGCCAATGAGCTTTGGATGCCCCTGTAGAGAGTTTAGTTCTCGCCCACGCAGGTGAGGTTGCCCAGGAATTTCTTGGCGAGCCTGGTTCTGGAGTCCGGGGGCAGAGTACGCCAGACACTTTCAGCAGTGATGGTCCAGCTCCTCTCAGTGCACCTTCTCAAAATCAAATTCTTCCATGATATTCTGAGGATTGTTTCTACTTATCACATCCCCCAACGGTTCTATGTCGCCGAGCTGAGATGGGTAAACCTGCTTATGATGAAAAAAATAATGTTATTCCAAATATTAAAATATTTAACATAATTAACTGAAGAGAGAGACAGACTGTTTGCGCGAGAGCAAGACAGACTGTTTGCGCGAGAGCAAGACAGAGTTTGAGGATTGCTCGTGAAAGAGCTACACCTTTTGAGACCGAGTTTTTGGCGACCCATAAGAGAGTCTTTAAGCTTGAGGTATAGACTACTTGCTTGAGAACATAGCAGATGTCAAGTTTTTTTGGTGACTCGTGAGAGAGCCGGGAGATAGACTAATTATTTGAGAACAATGCAGAGGTCAAGCTTTTTTGGTGATCCACGAGAGAGCCGCTAAGCTGGAGATAGACTGCTTGTTTGAGAACAGTTCAGAGGTAGAAAAGCTTTTTGGCGACCCTTGAGAGAGCCGCTAAGCTGGAGATAGACTACCTGTTTAAGAACAGTGTAGAGGTAGGCCAAACTTTTTGGCGACCCTCGAGAGAGCTGCTAAGCTGGAGATAGACTACCTGTTTAAGAACAGTGTAGAAGTAGGCTAAGCTTTTTAGCGACCCTCGAGAGAGCTGCTAAACTGGAAATAAACTACCTGTTTAAGAACAGTGTAGAGGTAGACCAAGCTTTTTGGCGACCCTCGGGAGAGCCGCTAAGCTAAAGATAAACTACCTGTTTAAGAATAATGTAGAGGCAGGTCAAGTTTTTGGTGATTTGTGAGATAATTCACCTCGCCTGGACCTATTGATTTCCTTAGCATTCATAAATTTTTGAACTTTTGCCAATAGTTCTGGNATTTTTGGCGATTTGTGAGATAATTCACCTCGCCTGGACCTATTGATTTCCTTAGCATTCATAAATTTTTGAACTTTTGCCAATAGTTCTGGCATGCTCTTTGGTGGGCGTTTCATCACGGAAAAAAGGAAGCTCGATGACCGAAGACCACCCAAGAAGGCGGTCATGCTGACTTTTTCATCGGGCTCTTTGACTTGAAGGACCTCCTCATTAAAACGAGTGAGGTAGCTTCGCAGACTCTTATCTCGGTCCTACTTTATGCTGAATCGATGGAAGCGGGGGTGATCTTGGTGAACCACTATCGAGCGGATCCCTTTAAGGTGGTTGGGAACGCTCTGCACATGATTTCTTTAGGGACGTTGTGCAGTTGCATCAAGGTCTTAAAAGTTTCAAGGTGGGCCAATGGATCCTTCATACCATCAAAGGTTTCGACAGATGACATCTTGAATTTTTTAGGAAGTGGATAGTTTGTCACGTCAAGTTTGAAAGGTGTGTCGATTCGACTTACAAGGTAGTCCACTATCTTGGGTCCTCGTGCCTTCATGGCATTGAAGACATCACCCAATTAATTCTGCACCTCCTTAATTTTTTTGTCCCAATGATTAGGAAGAGGTCCATTGAAATTACCACGGATATGGCTTCCATGCTCCATGCTTTGATTTTCACCTTCGTCTTCTTGGAAAAGAGGGTCTCCATTATGAAAAAAGAGAGCTGGAAGAGGAGGTGGAGGTCCCTTGTGGGGAGCTCCCCTGTGCGGGGCGCCTGAGGGGGCTCCAAAGGGGGTGCTCAGATGAAGAGCACCCATGTAGGGAGCTCCTTAACGCCCAGGGCGTGGAGCTCCTCTGACTTGAGGTCCAGGCTTTGCTCTTCCTCCTAGATGAGGAGCACCCATGTGGGGAGCTCCTTGATGCCCAGAGCGTGGAGCTCTTCTGACTTGAGGTCCAGGCTGTGCTCTTTCTCTTAGATGAGGAGCACCCATGTGGGGAGCTCCTTGACGTCAAGGGAGGATTAGTTGCAGGATCTATTGGTTTTGGGCCGCAAGTTGTTGTGCTCTTCCTCCTAGATGAGGAGCACCCATGTGGGGAGCTCCTTGACGCCTAGGGAGCATTAGTTGTAGGATCTGTTGGTTCTGGGCTGCAAGTTGCTGCATGATCTCGAGCATCTACTGCTCATTTGGAGCAGGATTGGTTGGTTGAGGAGCAACCTCCTCCTCTCTTGGTGGTGGATTATCTTTAAGCTGATTCATGGATCTGGATCTGGTGGTGATAGCCATTGGTTCAGCAAATGAAGTGTTTAGAAGTGAGTATTTTGTCGTTCCCACAGACAGCGTCAAACTGATGATGCACAAATTAGTTTGCACATCACTAGTCAAGTTGTAGTATAAAATGTAGTAAGTAAAATAAGAGAGAAGACAAGATTTATAGTAGTTCGGTTAATACGACCTACGTCCATTTTGAATGACTAGGTTCGCCGGAATTTTATTATCTCTGGTGTAGAGGGAGAGCACATGATTACAAGATTTGAGAGAGGAGGAGAGAATTATACACAAATGAGTCTGATGCCCCCCAAGTGTCAGAAGAGATTACAATTTATAGTGGCTTGACATAGTAATTATATGACTAGTCTGACGGTCATAATGGCTTAGGACTGTTTGATAGTAATTAGGTAGCTGATTTGGCGGAGACGACTTATCATCTTCTTAACGGGCAAGGTGTGATGGTTGGTGTGTTCTCCAAAGGATTTGTTCAAGGATGAGGGAGGTTGACTCTTTCCAGGTTGCGAGAGTGAGGCTCCTGGATGTTCCCTTGGTGGCGTAGAGGAGGTTCTTGGATGACTTTTACTCCAAGGTGGTAGAGGAGACCCTTGGATGACCCTTACTCCAAGGTGGTAGAAGAGGAGGCTCTTGGATGACCTTGCCTGCTCCTTGCTGATGTAGTAGCTCCTTGAGCCTGATGAGGTTATCCGAGTGTAGACTCCTTTGGATTTAACTAGCTGGATCTCTTGGAATTGGGCATTTAGCTCAGACTAGGCTTATAACATGGGTTGGGCCTTTGGGCTTGACCCATCAGCAAACAAACAAGGAGAAGAATGAAATTATAGTTTAAGACTGAATATAATATACCATTAGATCGAAGTGAAATGGATATAAAATCTTATACTACCTAAATCTTATACTCGAAACAAATAGACCGTTGTGGCAAAAATCCTAACCTAGCCGCCACTTTCTTTCACCAAGATATTTATAGGTTAAAGTATGTATTGTTCTCTCTAAAGATTGACGTACCTCATGTCATGGACAGGCAAGCCATTTGTTTTTGAGTAATGCTACGTGGATTTAAAAAATAAACTTAAAAATTAAACTTGATAATCTCAATCATTGAAGAGATAGTAAGCCCCAATAAATGCTGCAATTCACAGTGAAATTAATGATTGAGATTATCAAGTCTAATTTTTAAGTCTATTTTTTAAATTCATGTAGCATTGCTCTTTATTTTTATATGTGCACACCTTGCAAGTTGTCTGCATTAATTATACTTTGTGGACATTAGGTATAGGCACTACCTTAATCTATTGAAGCCATTGATGATTAGCACGTTTGGAGACCTATTTTTTGTGCCAATAAAACCCTTTTGATACAAATTATCTAAATCAAAATCAATGAATGCATATGCTGTATCGCAACGACAGCGGAGCATTTTCCTCCATTTATACATGAAAGTCCCACTTTTGGATTTACAAACAAAGTGGGCACTAAACGACCACATGGGAAAGGGAAAGGGAAAGGGAAATGGTGGGCTATATGGAATCAATTCTTGTTCTCCCTTCTTTTTCGTAATTTTTTTTAATAAAAAATATCATAGTCTTAAATTTATTTATCAAATCATTCTTTATATAAAAATATATTTTTCAAAATATGCTTTTCCATTGAGAAGTGTATTTCAGGAATATACTTTTAGTGTAAAAATATGTTTCGAAAAACATACTTTCATAAAAAAAACAATAGTTTAATAAGTAAGTTTAAAATTATGATATTCTGGTAAAAAATTAACAAACTTACCTAAATCTTTAAAAAATATCTGACTATATATCACTATCATTTCTCATTGTTTATGCATATACGTACAAAATGTATCTTTTATAGATCAACCCCACCACCACCACCACCACCCCCCCCCCCACACACACACACACAAAGTTGAGAAATAATGATGAACTCACATCGATAAGGTTATCCCGAAGATAGCCAATAGAAATGAATACATCTTAGTAGCTATCGATTGTATTAACCCCTCAAAACACTCAAAAAAAGTTGATATCATGAAATTCTAACAGGATGATGCGTTGGGTGTATTATAAGCCGGAAACTCCCACTTGCTAACCCGATGAGCAATTGTGGATAAAGAATAAATATCTTAATACAGGATTAATAATATTTTTGGTCTCTAAAATATGTATTTTTTATTAGTTTATTTTTCATTGTATCAATTTTGTTAATTTAGTTCTTAAAATATTCAATTCGTGTCACTTTGATCCCTATATAGACAGACCGTAAAATTTTTAATGGAATGATCACGTGTTTGACAAGTGATATTGTATAAAAATATGATATACAGTCACTTCCATCAAAAAAACTTGACCGCCCATCATTTTGCATACCATAAATGTTAAACTGGTTACATTTGGGATCAAATCTATGGCTCAAATAACGAAGCAAGATCCATATAACTAATAAGGTAATGTTGGTCGGTTCATTTGAGTCATACTTTTGGTCTAAAGATTTGGTCCGACTAACATGTTTGATTGCATAATTTATATCCATGGATCAAGTGTCGTTTTCCTCATAATTTGGATCAAAATTATAATGAAAAAAAATAAAATTGTGTTAAAATTCGACTATCTTATCAACACGATAAAATAATTAAATCTTAACCATTCAATTTTCACCATCCAAAACTAATGTCTTTCAATTTTCACCGTTCAAGAATTAAAGCATATTCTCGAGTCTTTCACCCAAGGAATAATCATTGATTGGACTAAAACAAATCCAGTTGCTGATTTTTTCTTCATCGATTAATCAATTAGAATTGGTTGATTGGCTAGACTTGTGCTTATATCGCATATTTCTATTGTAACTACACAACGTGTATTTTTTAGCCATAGAGAGGATGATTTTCTCCCAGACTCTTTGATGGTGTGCATGAAAAAAGAAATTACTAAAAAATTTAGTACGGATTTAATTATTGATGAATTTTGTGATATACAATTGGATTGATATGTATTAAAAACTATTTTTTAATTATTTTATTTATGTGTGAATAATTTTGTTTATATTGAATATATTACTTTGTTATGTTAAAATTTTGAATTTTTGTTTGTGTGAGTTTTTATGTATAAGATTTGACTTCTTCAAAGATAAATCCTGATTCTATCATTGATTTTAATCCTACTCTCGATTTAAATTATTCATTAGTTGACTATCCAAATATTTTAATCTAGCATTTTTGGACTAATTTATCAAATCCAAACAAGATTATTGTCATTCGATGGGTTGAAGTTTGAATTTCACGATCATTGCTTTACATCAATACGAAGGCTAATGATTCTCCCATAATTAGTATTGTGTTTGCTCAGGGTGATTTATGTGCAATCAATGAATGGGATACCAACAATTGATTGAACCGGGTTTGAGATTAGAAAGGAGCCAAATGTGTATCCGAGATATCTCATGTGATGCCTAAGTTAGTCGGCATTTAAGTGAGGGGATACAAATACAAGTTCAATTTTAGCGGCGCGTGCACGTACCTGAGTCTCAATCCTTTGACTTTATTTATATTTTGAGAGATTCTGATATGAAATTTAGAGAGTCACATTATACTTACAAGTTTGACATTCTTGAGGCCAACGTCTCAATGGCTACCCCGTGCTTGAGTTGTACATTTATTAGGTGTGCGTGCTGGATCTTGTACAATATAAAAACGAGAACATATCTCTTTCTTAGTGAACTCGAGTGAGTCAGTCGAATGGTCAACCCCGCTGTTTGGAACAGCCTGTGAGATCCTGTGGTAACCTGGAAAGGTAATGGGAGACCCTCGTGGATCAAACGAACGATCCAGTAAGGCTGAAGGAAGGTTCCTGGAACAAAGAAGAACAAGTTAGAAGNGAAGCCGGAAACTCCCACTTGCTAACCCGATGAGCAATTGTGGATAAAGAATAAATATCTTAATACGGGATTAATAATATTTTTGGTCTCTAAAATATATATTTTTTATTAGTTTACTTTTCATTGTATCAATTTTGTTAATTTAGTTCTTAAAATATTCAATTCGTGTCACTTTGGTCCCTATATAGACAGACCGTAAAATTTTTGATGGAATGATCACGTGTTTGACAAGTGATACTGTATAAAAATATGATATACAGTCACTTCCGTCAAAAAAACTTGACCGCCAATCATTTTGCATACCATAAGTGTTAAACTGGTTACATTTGGGATCAAATCTATGGCTCAAATAACGAAGCAAGATCCATATAACTAATAAGGTAATGTTGGTCGGTTCATTTGAGTCATACTTTTGGTCTAAAGATTTGGTCCGACTAACATGTTTGATTGCATAATTTATATCCATGGATCAAGTGTCGTTTTCCTCATAATTTGGATCAAAATTATAATGAAAAAAAATAAAATTGTGTTAAAATNAGTTTCACCTCCCTTTCCTTGCTTTTAGTGAGGAGTATTTATACCTCAAATACTCATGATTGTTGTCAGTGTGGTCAGTAGGTGATCATTAGATACAGGCAACGTGCGCATTGATTCCTATGAGGAATGTCTTCTCTCTTAACTGCTCGGGACCCCGAGCAACCAAGACTGTGTCATCGGCCTGCCGACGGTTCAATGTGCTCCTCTCGGGGAGGATGCAATAAATGCCCAGTTTTAGAGACATTTATTGCCTTTCACTTCCGAGCCTTACCGCATTGAATGCAGTCTCATCAAGGGAATGGTGTAATTAAATGCTTGTTTTTCCAAGTCGCGTGTCAGCAAGGTCATGCGGTCTTTCTATCTCTGATGTGACACAATATGCCACGCGTTCATTCCTTATTGGCTGTGGCCCCTGCCTTCCTGTACCTTCTGACACCAATTATGTAAGACGAGGTCATGATAGCTAACCTAGCCTAGACTAGGCTAGTGACCAGTGCATCAATAGCCTCTGCTGGAGCAGAGAACTTCATCCTAGATGAGAGGGGGTACATCTCGGTACCGAGGAAGAGGTACATCTCAGAACCGAGGAAGAGGTACATATCGGAGCCGAGGAAGAGGTATATCTCGGAACCGAGGAATAGGTACATCTTGAATCCGAGAGGGGGAGGCCTAGCGACCGATGTACCATATCAGACCGAGGGTATGTATCGGTACATAAAAACGTACTGGATGCCACTCGATCCCCATGATCAGCACCTCGGGGGGAGAGGGGACTTGTGACCCGATGGGTACGTGATCTCGATAACAAGGAT
>CAUOFW020008235.1:193392-278119 GCA_963454935.2 Ilex paraguariensis
AAAATGGCTTTTAAGGGCTGATCGGTAAGGACGGTAATTGGGTGCGCCTGGAAATAATGCCTCAGTTTTCTTGCGGTGGTGATCAGGGATAGAGCCAATTTCTCTAGGGGCAGGTATCTCGTCTCTACGTCCAGGAGCGCCTTGCTTATGTAATAAATCGGCTTCTGGCGGTGCTCATGCTCACGAATAAGTACCCCGCTTACCGCAAATTCAGACACGGCCAAGTACAAGAAGAGCATTTCCCCCTGGATAGGGACGGATAAGGTCAGGAGAGTCCTTAGGTATTCCTTGATCCTAGCTAGGGCGTCTTCGCACCCCTGGCTCCACATATCCTTCATAGCACTCTTGATTGCTCCGAAAAAGGGTTTGCATTTGTCTGAGGAGTGTGAGACGAAACAGTTTAGTGCCGCTAGCATCCCCGTGANTGAATGGCGTTGGCCTTCAGAAGTCTGTCGATTTCTTCGTTGACCATGCAGGCGTGATGCGGGGTCATGCGTCATGGCTTCTGTTTGACTGGCTTGTGTGCCGGGTCAACATGCAGCTTGTGCGTGATTATCTCGGGGTCTACCCCTGTCATTTTCATTGCGTTCCAAGCGAACACGTCTGCATTTCCCCTTAGGAACTCAATCATCTCCTCCTGTTCGGCTGCGGGTATCGCGGTCCCAACTAAGAAATATCTTTCTTCTTCTCCCTCCACCAAGGGCACCTTCCGGAGGTCCTCCACCGACTGCTCAGTTGGGTCTATCCGGGGGTCATCCATTCCTGGACGCCCAGACTGTGATGCTATTTCTCCATGATCTCTTCCGGGGCTCGCCCCTTTTCTTGGGTGAACGCCCTTTTTCTTGGGTGAACCCTCCACCAAGGGCCCCTTTTCTCCATGATCCATTCCTGAACGCTAACAGCTGAATAAAAATAATTTTTTGCGGACGCTTGGTCCCCCTGGATCTCCATGATACCTTCTGGAGTGGCAAACTTTAGTTTCTGGTGGTAAGTGGAGTGCACCGCTCCCAACGCATGCAGCCAAGTTCGCCCCATGATCACGTTGTAGGGAGAGTCCGTATCAATTANCGAGAAATTTATCCAATTCCAATCCAAAAACGCACTTTGCCGCGTTCAGCTTCAGCCCGTACTCCCTGAGGGTGGAGAAGGTATCTGCCAAATCTGTCAGATGATCACAACTTCGTTTGCTCTTCACCAGCATATCGTCAATGTAGACCTCCATGGTGTTGCCGATCTGTTTTTTGAACATCTGATTCATCANTGAATCCGATGAGGGGTGTCCTGACCTTGGTGAGGTCCTTGAGGCCAAGACCCATCCGTTTTAAAACCTCGGAGTACATCACTTCCGAGAAACTTTCAGAGTCTATCAACACCCTTTTGACGTCGAATTTTCCTATCTTCAGGGTCANTTTTGAACATCTGATTCATCAGTCTCTGGTATGTCGCCCTAGCGTTCTTTAGTCCAAACGGCATCACTTTGTAACAGTAAACTCCCTTCGGAGTGATAAACGCCGTCTTTTCCTGATCCGGGGGATAGAGAGGGATCTGATGATATCCTGCTCGGGCATCCAGGAAGTCCATTCGTTCATATCCGGCAGTGGCATCTACTAGCTGGTCCACCTTTGGTAGGGGGTAGTCGTCCTTGGGACATGCCTTGTTTAGATCTGTAAAGTCTACGCAGACACGCCATTTCCCCCCTTTCTTCTTTGCGCACACCGTATTAGACAGCCATTCTGGGAACTGTATCTCTCGAATGGCGTCGGCCTTCAGGAGTTTGTCGATTTCCTCGTTGACCGCGCTGGTGTGATGCGGGGCCATGCGTCGTGGCCTCTGTTTGACTGGCTTGTGCGACGGGTCAACATGCAGCCTGTGTGTGATTATCTCGGGGTCTACCCCCGTCATTTCCATTTCGTTCCACGCGAACACGTCTGTATTTCCCCTTAGGAACTCGATCATCTCCTCCTGTTCGGCTGTGGGCATCGAGGTCCCAACTAAGAAATACCTCTCTTCTTCTCCCTCTACCAAGGGCACCTTCCGGAGGTCTTCTACCGACCGCTCAGTTGGGTCTATCCGGGGGTCATCCATTCCTGGACGCCCGGACTGTAATTGCTATTTTTCCATAATCTCTTCCGGTGCTCGCCCCTTCTCCTGGCTGAACGCCCCGGCTCGAACGGCTGAATAAAAACAATTTTTCGCGGACGCTTGGTCCCCCCGGATCTCCATGATACCTTCTGGCGTGGCGAATTTTAATTTCTGGTGGAAAGTGGAGTGCACCGCTCCCAACGCATGCAGCCATGTTCGCCCCATGATCACGTTGTAGGGAGAGTCCGTATCAATTACGACAAACTCGGTGTTGATGACGAAGGGACCCGTGACAACTGGCAATGTGATTTTGCCTACGGGCAGGGCGAACGAGCCGTTGAATCCGATGAGGGGTGTCCTGACCTTGGTGAGGTCCTTGAGGCCAAGACCCATCCGTTTTAAAGTCTCGGAGTACATCACTTCCGAGGAACTTCCAGAGTCTATCAACACCCTTTTGACGTCGAATTTTCCTATCTTCAGGGTCAAGACGAGGGCGTCGTTATGAGGAGTCACTACGCCTGTCAAGTCCGCGTCGGAGAACGTGATGCTGGGCTCACCAGTCCTGGCCCTTTTACTGGGTGGCCCTCCATCATCCTCGGCCACCTTCCTTGTAAAAGCTACCCTCTTGAGGTCGGACTCGAGTTCCTTGGACGTGGGGCGATCCAGGGGACATATATGGATGACATCTATGATGTTGTCCGGCTCCTCGGTCGGGGCAAGGGTTTGTCTCTCTTCTGGCCTGGGCTCTATGTACTCTTTCAAATATCCGTCTCGGACCAATCTTTCCAAGAACGATTTGAACACCCTGCAGCTTTCGGTGCGATGCCCGAAATCCCGGTGATAGGAACACCTAACCTTTTGATCACGGGTGGAGGGATCGCTCTGCATCCTGGGCGGCCATTTGAAGAACGGCTCATGCTTGATTTTATGGAGCAACTTGAAGATGGGTTCCTTGAACATAGTATGAACTCCTTTGGACGAACCCCCTGGAGGGGGTAGCAATCCCTTTCGGGGAGTATCCTCCCGCTCCCTCTCTTTTCTCTTAGATTGGAGGGTTCGGCCTTTGCTGCTTCCCATCTCGTCCTCGATCCTTGAGTATTTGTTTATCTGGGCCATCAGCTCGCCCATATCCGAGGGAGTCTTCTTAGTCAGGGATCGGTACAGGTCCGTGTCCCTCGCCAAGCCGAGCCGGAAAGACGCCGCTGCCATGACTTCCGAGCAGCCTTCTACCTCATTAACCTCTTCCCAGTATCGGATGGCATACTGGCGAAGGGTCTCGGATTCCCTACGTCTGAGCGTTAGCAATGATCCAACGTCTTTGGGCCGCTTACTCCCCGTAATGAATCGAGCCAGGAACTGCCTCGTCAATTCCTTCCACGATCCAATACTGTTGGGGGGAAGCGCCTCGAACCACTTCATCGCAGAGTCCCCCAAGCTCATAGGAAACACTCGGCAGAGGAACCGTTGGTCCGAATGATAGAGGGACATCATCTGCTTGTATTGCCTGAGATGGGCTTCGGGATCGGACCGCCCGTCATAAGTTTTGAACCTCGGCACGACAAACTTTCTTGAAACCTCCATCTCTCTGATCTCCCTGGTAAAGGGTGTTTGTATGACCTCGTCTTCGACCTCATCCTGGACAGCCTTACTCTTTCTCCTGGATTCCAACCGGGCTCTGAGATCAATTTCCTCCCTGACGGGATGTCTTCTGAAGTCTTTGAGTTCATCAATAGGCCCCCCATTTCCTGGGCGCCGTGTGGATAGGGTAGAATCCTCCTCGGACTCATCTCCCTTCCTCCGTCTAGACAATCCTCGCCGGAGGTCATCCAGGGCTAATGGTCTTGCCTTCCTTGAATGGTCGTTAGGAGGGTGCTCGTTGGCTCTCGGTCGCTTTGGGGCCCTGGAGCTTTCTGCCTTGTTGTTTAGATGATTTCTTAGATCCTTCGTTTCCGCCTCCCGGGCGGGAAGCCCACGAGAAAGGAATGAATCCCTCGATCCTTCGCCAGAGGCGGCAAACTCGTTGAGCCGGCTTAGGACGTTTACATTGTCCTTTTCCAGCTGACGTAATCTATCACCAAATTTTTCTTCAATCACCTCCGCCAGCTGACGAGCCAAGGGGGCTGATCCCCCTGACCTGATTCCCATACTGGTTTGAGGGGTAACCCCTCTTGACTGAGTAGAGGCATTTTTATTCCCATCAGTGTGATCCCTTCCTCCATGGTGACAGGGAGCTTGTAATTCGAGACTTCTTTGGTGGGGACCTTTCCCTTTTTGTCGAGTGTTCACCATGGTCACTGTTCTTTATAGAGAAAAAACTAGGAAAACTAGTCGTTTCCCACAGACGGCGCCAGATTGTGCGTGCTAGATCTTGCACAATATAAAAACGAGAACAGATCTCTCCCTTGGTGAACTCGAGTGAGTCAGTTGAGTGGTCAACCACGCTGCTTGGAACAGCCTGTGAGATCCGGTGGTAACCTGGAACGGTAATGGGAGATCCTCGCGGATCAAAGGAACGATCCAGTAAGGCTGAAGAAAGGTTCCTGGAACAAAGAAGAACAAGTTAGAAGGGCGCCGGAGTGTTTTTCGGCGTATCCCCTCCGACGATCAAGTCAGTTTTTGAGAGAGAGGAAGAAGAAAACACTGAGTATAATTTGTAGCAAAAGTTTCACCTCCTTTTTCTTGCCTTTAGTGAGGAGTATTTATACCTCAAATACTCATGATTGCTGTCAGTGTGGTCAGTAGGTGATCATTAGATACGGGCAACGTGCGCACTAATTCCTATGAGGAATGTCTTCTCTCTTAACTGCTCGGGACCCTGAGCAACCAAGACTGTGTCATCGGCCTGCCGACGGTTCAATGTGCTCCTCTCGGGGAGGATGCAATAAATGCCCAGCCTTAGAGACATTTATTGCCTTTCACTTCCGAGCCTTACCGCATTGAATGTAGTCCCATCAAGTGAATGCTGTAATTAAATGCTTGTTTTCTCAAGTCGCGTGTCAGCAAGGTCATGCGGTCTTTCTGTCTCTGATGTGACACAATATGCCACGCGTTCATTCCTCATTGGCTGTGGCCCCTGCCTTCCTGTACCTTCTGACACCAATTGTGTAAGATGAGGTCATGATAGCTAACCTAGCCTAGCCTAGGCTAGTGATCAGTGCATCAATAGCCTCTGCTGGAGCAGAGAACTTCATCCTGGATGAGAGGGGGTACATCTCGGTACCGAGGAAGAGGTACATCTCAGAACCGAGGAAGAGATACATATCGGAGCCGAGGAAGAGGTATATCTCGGAACCGAGGAATAGGTATATCTTGAATCCGAGAGAGGGAGGCCTAGCGACCAATGTACCATATCAGACCGAGGATATTTGTCGGTACATAAAAGCGTACTGAATGCCACTCGATCCCATGATAAGTGCCTCGGGGTAGAGGAGACTTGTGACCCGATGGGTACGTGATCTCGATAACAAGGATCAGTGATACCGATGACACGTGTCTTCATCTTGAAATATTCTGGAACTGTCCCATCAACTATACCGAGAACATGTGTCTTCATCTTAGAATATTCCGAAAATGTCCCATCACTAAGCTTAAGTGTAGCTGGTTGGCCCCAAGCATTTACTGAAGTCTGTCAAGCCAAAATTAATTGACGCACCCCGGGATACCTCTCAACCGGCCGACGCAAGTGCGTACTATGCTTTTACCTTATATTTACGGGATTCGGTGTTAGCCTTCGCGTGCGGTATTGATTATGTAGTACACTCGAAGGAAGCCAGGCTGTCCCTCGTCTTAGCCTTATTACAACTGTCAAGGCTATGGTGGCTTGAAGATGTGGACAAAGAAATTTCAAGGGGCATACCTTCTTAGAGGACAACCGGGTCCGGCGGACTTTTTGCCCACCTATTGTGGTCAAAGTTGGTGCAACAGAATCTCCAAAAATAGGGTTATAGAGGGGAACTAGGCCAAACCTTATTTTTGTGTCCCGCGTGTTTATTATCTTTAATATTATATCCTTTTTTAATACAAACATGGCATATATAAAGCTCTTTGATTTTCTTATTCAATTTTACAGTTTTATATTTAAAATTATTGGCTATAAACAAATTAAATAAGGTCTATAGGTTAAAGTATGCATTATGCCCTCTAAAAATTGATGTACTTTATGTCATGGCCAGGGAGGCAATCCATTTGTTTTTATATGTCGACATCGGTGTATTTGATTTAAGTATTAAAAAAAATTAAATTGGACAGTCTGACCATCTCATACTCATTCATCCGACTAGATTTGACTATTTATCACTATGCATCTCCCCCGTCCCTCCAAATCACCACCACACACACACACACACACACACACAAAGTTGAGAAATAATGCTGGTTAACCTGAAAACAGTCAATCGAACATGAACATATCTTAGTAACATGAAAACAGTCAATTGAACATGAAGTGAAGTAAAGAAGACATGGACTCATTTTAGGCACTATTCATACTAAAAATATCACTTGGATGGCCAGGGTCCAACTAAAGATATTTTGTAGATATTTCGTTAGGCAGACCCTATCATTTTAAGTAAAATACTGAGTAAAACATAAAATACCATAACTATACTCCTATTTTTCTCTATTTTAATTGATTAATTAATACCACATATCAATAGTGTTATACGGTAATATCCCTCCGTTATATTGTATTTATTCATGAATTTTCTACTTTGCTATTTGGTGTCTACAACTTTATTGGTAGATGGATGATCAACTCCACAAATATCGATCGAAACTTGAATCTTTTATAGGTATGCAAATTCAAATAGTACAACAATTGAAATGGGTAGCCTCTATTGGTATCAAATCTATTCCCATGTTCTAATCATTCTATTTTTTTTTACCCATTTCTTGGGTAAAGTCTCCCAACTATATTTAAAAAGAAATTTGTTATCCATAAAAATAAAGAAAGATTTCTTTAGTTTTACTTCTTACCGTTGAAAATGATTGATTGAGTTCGTTTGGATAAAAGAAAAAAAAAATTATTTTTTGGTTCATTTGTTTATTATGAAGTGGGCATCATTGCCATTTTGCAAACGACGAATTTTAAACTTGTTAAATTTGGGATCAAATCTACGACCCAAATAACGTGGTAAGATCCCAATAATTAATAAGATAGATTGATCAGATTATTTGGATTGTAATTTTAATCTAAATATTTGGTTAAACTAACATTACTGTATGCATAATTTATACCATGGAGGGTTGTTTTTTTTTTTCCTCTTATTTTTGATTGAAATTGTAATAAAAAATTAAAATTATGTTGAACTTAAACTATTTTATTAATATGATAAAATAATTAAATCTTGATCATTTAATTTTCATAGTCCAAAACTAATGTCAACACGGAAAGTGTCATTTTAGATTTCGTTACATGGACTAGGACAGGGTGGTGGACGTTGATCCTCTCCATCCAGAAGCCGTCTTACTTTCGTCTTTGAAATTCTTCGGCCTTTTACACCATTGCGGGCCCTTAATATACCAAATTATTTATTAAGAAGGGGGAATCACACTTTCTTCCCCCAAAAAATTTAAGAATTGTTACTTTTCACTTTTACGATTAAATTTTTTATATTATATCTTCAGATATTAAAATTATTACAATGTGATTATTTTTTTAACTTTTGTTGCTCGTTCAGTCAAAAATCACTCCATTGACGTAGATGAAATGAGCAAACAAAAGTCGACATAAGGGGCGATATTACAACAATTTTAATATATTAAGAGTATAAAGTAAAACTTTTGGGATGTAAATTAAAAAAATCCAATCAATGACCATTGAAGGGCAGTATTGATGTCCTGCTAAAATGTATATAGAATAAAGCAATAGGCCCATCCTAACGACTTTTCGTGGCATCTTCCTCAAAAAGCAAGCATGGTTTTCTTTTGTGTCTCTTTACTATGTTATTAACATGTGAGACTTTGGATTTTAAAAGCTAAGGAAATATTCCCGATAAGCGCGGTGACATTCACCATTAAAGGGTGTAATTAGGGTAGATTATCCGAACCAATTCATCCAGAGAAGTCACAAGCTAACTCTCAAAGGTGTGTGGTGACATTCACCATTAAAGGGTGTAATTAGGGTAGGTTGCCGGGACCAATTCATCCGGAGAAGTCATGAACTAACTCTCAAAGGTTAATTTTCTTTAAACTATTAAATTCAAACATTAACTTCATTTAAACTCATGAATGCATAGTACACAAATTTTCGAGTTAGAATTTGAATTTAAGTCACTTAGATTCAAAGGTTATAAAACTTGATTTAGAGAACTTGAGACTCCAATCACAAAATATGGTGGAATTTAAATGATGATTTTAAGTTGTGTTTTTTTTCCCTGCCCAACCCTAATACTATTATTCTCTATCCAAATATTAGATATTTTAATCTTACTCCAGAATGAGTATGAATTACATTATTATAGATCAGTCATTTTTTATATGACTGATTAGTAACCTGGGAGAGAGTTCGAAGCAACGACTTCAACTTAATCAAAGATTTCAAACCGAATCAATGTTGGGTTAAGGTTTTTACTTCAAAAAACTAACCCGAGTATGAATATTCCTACTTAAGTACTAAATAATTTTGGGTTAAACTTTAATTGAACTTAGATTGATCTGCCCAAATTGAACTTTTAGAACTTCTAATTTCCGAAAACCTTAAAATCCATGAACATCTCTAAGTAAATAAAAAAATTAAAAATTCAAATCAAAACTCCTTTTAGATTAATAAGTAAATAAAAAAATGCAACCCATATAATATAATGACTTCTTCAACAGGCACACATGATCTTCCTTACTCTGCACAATGAAACCCTGGCTGATGCATGAAAATCCTCTCCAAATAGAAAATTTGTTGATCTGAATTGTCAAGAGAGAGAAAGTCCACCCCATTCCACCGCTGCGTGAGAGTTACTACAAGCGGTTGAATAGAAGCTTCTTCTACTTGATCTTCAATTGGTCATCAAAATACGTCTCCTTCCCTTACACACGTTCGAGTCAAACAACCCATTTAATTAATTAATTTAATGGCTGTGGGGAAACAACGGTTTCGCAGACTCGATTTGACTAGTCTAGAGAGAGAGAGACAGAGATTTAGAGAAAGAAAATGTACCTTCTCAGTCACCTCCTCTCTATATATCCCCTTCATCAATCTCCTCCAAGAAAATATCGACCCACGGGTTTTCTTTCTCCCTTCACCAAAGTCTTTGAAACAGAAACTGCAAGTTGGGTTCATCATATTAAGGGAAGAAAAAGTCATACCCATTGTCATTCTTTCATTATTTTCAACAAATCTACTGGTCTGCGTGCTTTGTTGATACTTTGTGGAGCGGGAATTCAAAGCAGTGTGGTGGGTATATAGTGTATCGTAACAAGTCGACATAGTGTTTGATATTATTGTCTGAGAGAGAATTCATACCAAGTGGAGGCCTGGTGATCGCAGAAAGTTGAAAATGGCGGCGGCGCTGGTGGCGGGGGATGATTTAGCGAGGAGTTCGGCTAGGAGTAGTAGGAGTTGGCGGTCCCAGAGTATACGGGACATTTGGCAAGGACCGCCGGATGTGTTCATGAGGAATAGTACGCAGAGGCAGATGGTGGATGATGAAGAGGAGCTGAAATGGGCCGCCATAGAGAGGCTGCCTACGTACGATAGGATGAGGAAGGGGATGCTGAGGCAGGTGATGAGTAATGGGAGGGTTGTTCATGATGAGATTGATGTTGCTAACCTTGGTGATCAGGATAAGAAGCAGTTAATGGAGAGCATTCTCAAGGTTGTTGAGAATGATAATGAAAAGTTCCTCCAAAGGCTTAGAAATCGGACTGATAGGTAAGCCTTTCTTATCTCTTTTAGATTTCTGTTTTTGTTTTGAACGATTCTGTTTGATTTCTGAGAAAATGGAAAAAAGAAGAACATATGAAGCTCATATTACTGGAGACCTTACTTCACTTGCATCTACAAAATTTTGGTTTCTTTTGGATTTGAAAGAAATATATCAGAAGGGTTTTTATCTGGTGTTTTATTTTTTATTTTCCAATTAATATCATATTGACCGTGGGGTTTTAATTTTGATGGAAATAGGGTAGGAATCGAGATTCCGAAGATTGAAGTTAGATTCCAGAATTTATCTATTGAGGGAGATGCATATGTTGGGAGCAGAGCACTTCCAACTCTGCTCAATTCCACCTTGAATGCAATAGAGGTAATTTCTTATGGTATTCAGTGTCTACTTTATACTATATAATATTATGTTAGCAAATTTTTTTTTGGGTAAATGTTGTTAGCAAATTTTATGTGAACGACGTTTTTCAGTACTTTTTGTCCATTGTTGAGTTGAAAACTGATATAAAGTACAGAGGATCAATTTTTCACTACGGGAATTATTTCCAAACGTATGTTCTACTCGTTTTGAGAATGTTCTCTAAATTTTTGATCTGTAATATGCATAGGGATTTCTTGGAATGCTTCATCTGTCTCCATCAAAGAAAAGAATTGTCCAGATACTCAAGGATGTGAATGGAGTTATTAAACCATCAAGGTGTGTTCATGAATTCCCAGATATGTAATTTGATTCTTACAGTAGTTGACGTTGAGATCTCTCTATGAAAAGGCTGGAATATTAACGTGTGGGGGAGACTGGGGAAGCTGATATGAGAAAGATAGCCTAACACACAATGTTTAGAACCTAACTCACGTAAAAGCTTAAAGTCAATAAATGGGAAACCCACCCAATTACAAAAGGAGTCTATAAATAGGAAACCCACCCAATTATTCTTTCTTTTGATACGTGACTAACCCTCACTTGTGTAGTTAACTATTTTCCCCTCACATGTGAACCACATCGGATTTCAACTTTTCCTTCATGCACCGTTTTGGTATGATAGAAAAATGAAAGGATAGGAAATTGGGAAGATGAAAAATTGAAGGGATAAATAAAACATCATGTTTGATAAAGAAGAAAAATAGGAATGATGAAAAAGTGTATGAATTAATTTTTCTTTTAACTCACCAAAATCAATCCTTCTAAGATCGAAAAGAAAGTGGATAAAAAGTTAATTATTTGTATTGAAATATATCTTATTTGTCTATATATTATTTATACATTAATTTTACATAAAAATATAATGATAAAATATATATATATATTTTTTTTAAAAAAAATAATAAAATAAAAATTTTAAATTAAAAAAAATTCTTCTTAACTAGGGGTGAAATTTTTTGACTCGATACTAATTTTATGACACGAACTTGAAGTCATACATCCCCGTTCTTCTCCCGAGCCATTATCAATGGTGCTTTGAGAATTCACTCAAGATTTTCAGCCATCCTCTCTAATACAACATGTCGGAGAGAGGGCGGTGGGGGAGTCTAATAATCAAGGCCAAACCAATGTGTTTTGAATCAAATTAACAAAAAAAAAAAAAACAAAGTTAATCCTGAATGTAGTGAGGCCACCAAATGTATATTATTACTTATTTTCCACACCACTCTTCCAATGTGAGATTGGCCCTGACACTAGTCATTACCACTACACTCTTCAAAAAGACCATATGTATAGTTAGTATACTGCTTAATTTTATGTCGTTCGTTATAATTAACTTACTGCTTATCGATTCACAGGTTAACACTGCTTCTAGGACCTCCTGGTTCAGGAAAAACAACATTGATGCGAGCACTTGCAGGGAAACCTGATGATGACTTAAGGGTTTGTCATCCTTTCTCCCATTTCCCTTGAGTTTCTATTAATTAGCTACTTGTATATGCTCAGCTGGTTTGCAGTAGAACATGTGAAAGGAAAAGGCAGCTTCTGACCTTGCAACTTTCTACTCCATATTTTCTTTCATTTTCCATGTCCTCTCCACAATCAAGCTAATTATAATGGTAGATTTCCACTATTGACCTATTGATTTCATGAATAGGTAACTGGAAAAATCACCTATTGTGGCCATGAGTTTAAGGAATTTGTTCCTGAAAGAACATGTGCTTACATTAGCCAACATGATCTTCACTATGGTGAGATGACTGTCCGTGAGACAATGGATTTCTCGGGACGTTGCTTGGGGGTTGGAACAAGGTATGAGATGCTGGCAGAGTTGTCAAGGCGAGAGAAAGAAGCGGGTATAAAGCCAGATCCTGAGATTGACGCATTCATGAAAGCCACAGCCATGGTTGGCCAGGAAACCAGTTTGATCACGGACTATGTTCTCAAGGTCTGTTCTCTTTGTAAGAAACTTGAATATTTGTGCTCTTATACTAGTGACTATTCTAACATCTTGTGATTCTGTTACAGATACTTGGATTGGATATCTGTTCTGATATTATGGTGGGAGATGACATGAGAAGGGGCATCTCTGGTGGACAAAAGAAGCGTGTTACCACTGGTAGGTGTGAATCACAGTAAAATTTTGGGAAGCATTTCATTAAAAATAATACTAACTTATGTTTTAACAAAACGTTTACGAATCATGTAGAGGTCTTTTGGCCGTTGGAACAGTCCCATGCTTAGTGGTGTACGAAGTTCCTACTGTGTTCATCTGTATACCAAAAACTTGCCTTAAAACCAAAAAATGTGTTAAAAGCAGTCCAACATATTTAAACTAACTTAAAGCATGTTTTGGTGCGNTTAACTTATGTTTTAACAAAACGTTTACGAATCATGTAGAGGTCTTTCAGCCGTTGGAACAGTCCCATGCTTAGTGGTGTATGAAGTTCCTACTGTGTTCATCTGTATACCAAAAACTTGCCTTAAAACCAAAAAATGTGTTAAAAGCAGTCCAACATATTTAAACTAACTTAAAGCATGTTTTGGTGCGTTAAACATTTGTTTGATATTTGGTAAAAATTTTCTTATAAGTGAAAGCCTTACTCATCCTTCGTTTGGACTTGAAAACACAAATACATATGAATGTCCTAAATGGGATTGGCTGTACTGAATGCAGGGGAAATGTTGGTTGGACCAGCAAAAGCATTTTTCATGGATGAAATATCAACAGGGCTGGACAGTTCCACCACTTTCCAGATTGTCAAGTTCATGCGGCAAATGGTTNAAAATTTTCTTATAAGTGAAAGCCTTACTCATCCTTCGTTTGGACTTGAAAACACAAATACATATGAATGTCCTAAATGGGACTGGCTGTACTGAATGCAGGGGAAATGTTGGTTGGACCAGCAAAAGCATTTTTCATGGATGAAATATCAACAGGGCTGGACAGTTCCACCACTTTCCAGATTGTCAAGTTCATGCGGCAAATGGTTCACATTATGGATGTGACCATGGTCATATCTCTGTTGCAGCCTGCTCCTGAGACATTTGATCTTTTTGATGATGTTATCCTACTTTCGGATGGTCAGATTGTCTATCAAGGTCCACGTGAGAATGTGCTTGAGTTTTTTGAACACATGGGATTCAAATGCCCTGAAAGGAAAGGAATTGCAGACTTTCTGCAGGAAGTTACTTCCAAGAAAGATCAAGAACAATATTGGTTCAAAAAGAATCAACCTTATAGGTATGTTTCAGTGCCTGAGTTCGCAGGGGCATTCAACGCTTTCCACATTGGACAACAAGTTGTGCAAGAACTCAGAATTCCATATGATAAGTCCAAAGCCCATCCTGCTGCACTGGTGAAAGATAAATATGGCATTTCCAACTGGGAACTCTTTAAGGCATGCTTCTCAAGGGAGTGGCTACTGATGAAGCGCAACTCTTTCGTGTACATATTCAAAANCCAACTGGGAACTCTTTAAGGCATGCTTCTCAAGGGAGTGGCTACTGATGAAGCGCAACTCTTTCGTGTACATATTCAAAACTGTCCAGATAACAATCATGGCACTTATTGCCCTGACTGTTTTTCTAAGAACCGAGATGAAATATGGAACCATTCCCGACTCTGGCAAGTTTTATGGAGCGCTGTTCTTCAGTCTGATTAATGTGATGTTTAATGGGATGGCAGAGCTTGCAATGACAATATTCAGGCTTCCTGTGTTTTTCAAACAGAGGGATTTCTTATTCTACCCAGCATGGGCTTTCGCTATGCCAATTTGGCTCCTCCGTATTCCCATTTCTATAGCGGAATCTGTGATATGGATTGTTCTTACATATTACACTATTGGCTTTGCACCTGCTGCCAGTAGGTTAGTGCAAATTCACGTTCAGCTAATTTCATTTCTTCAATGATCTTCTTAAAGTTGATCCAATGCTGACAAATCCCCAACATATTCAGGTTTTTCAAACAACTTCTGGCTTTCTGTGGGGTCCATCAGATGGCTCTCTCTTTATTCCGTTTCATTGCAGCTCTTGGAAGGACACAAGTCGTTGCAAACACTCTTGGTACCTTCACCTTGTTGTTGGTTTTTATTCTTGGAGGTTTTATTGTTTCCAAAGGTAAGGAAATAAATAGTTTCTGGATGTTACCAATACTGTTTTTGCTCAAATAAGTAGTTGAATATGCAACTCTTAAACAGGGCACTGCTGACTTCCCTTTTTTTCAAGATATTAGAATTAACTATTTTGGTTTTCATACCGCAGATGCCATCCAAGACTGGATGATCTGGGGCTATTATATATCTCCCATGATGTACGGACAAAATGCCATTGCCATCAATGAGTTTCTTGATGAGAGATGGAGCACTGTAAGGCCATCTAATTCTTTGCAGTGAATCTCCAACATTTCAGTTTTGAAAAGCTATTGTACGAGCTTAATTGTTTTCTGTACTTATTTGTTACTTTAATTTTTAACTGGCACAGCCCGTGAATAGCACTACAGTTGGAAAGATTGTTTTAGGTGACCGAGGCCTGTTCACAGACGAATATTGGTACTGGATTAGCGTTGCAGCACTTGGGGGATTTTCTCTTCTTTTCAATGTTCTCTTCATCCTTGCACTGACATATTTAAATCGTATGTTTTTAATGCCCCACTTGATGTCTTGCATTTATGCTGAGATAAATGGTAGCCCGTTACATATTTTAACTTCATTATGTTAAAATTCAATCTCAGCTCTGGGAGATTCAAAAGCTCTTATTACAGAGGAGGATAATGAAGATAAGAATAAGCAGCGAATGGCTTCAAATGCTCAAGGTTTGTCGTTTGTTTATTTTGCTTCTTGTGTAGATTCTTTGTTCTGTTTTTCTCAGCTTGATGGCATACATGCTGCAGATTTGGGAAGCAAATCAAGTAATCCTAGGACCTAATAATTAATAACTCTAGATAACATTCAGAACAAGAAAACAAGTTCAAGGGAGTGTCATAGATAGATATGACATAAGCGAAGCTACAAGAATTGGATTTCTCACAAGGGAACTATGTATTGCATTTGCTATTCATTAGAAAAGTGTTGTTATANACAAGAATTGGATTTCTCACAAGGGAACTATGTATTGCATTTGCTATTCATTAGAAAAGTGTTGTTATAAAATGCAAAACACACAACCTGGAGTTGCTTGAGGCACTCCTGTAAGTGCTGACACTCCTGTAAGTGCTGACATGAGTTGGAATATTAACAAGCTTTCCAATGAAAATACTCATCCTTGAAACATCCTAATATTTGCAGTGTTCTTCAAGGGGGAAGCTAATTCATTTTGCCCATTTGCCATTGAATAGCTTGCATGTAAATGGTAAACTTTTTCTATGTTATTGTTTTGCTCATTCAATTTGTACCTACAATTACAGGTATTCAAATGGCTGTGAGAAATCCTGAAGGAAGCTCAACTGGTGCAGCAAATAATGAATCAAGAAGAGGAATGGTTTTGCCCTTCCAGCCACTCTCACTTGCATTCAACCATGTGAATTACTATGTGGATATGCCTGCTGTGAGTCTCTGTTAATGCAAGTTTATATAAAAAACCTACAGAAAAAGATGTCCAAGAATGAAAAACTGTGACAGTCAGAATTATATGCTCAAGTGTTCATTTAATTTATATATCTGGCATGAATTTATATGCTGTTAACTATAGGTCTTCAGTCCAAGAAACTTCTGCTAACTTGTAAATGCTGTTTTACATCAGGAGATGAGGACTCAAGGGGTTGAAGAAGACAGACTGCAACTGCTACGAGATGTTAGTGGTGCGTTTAGACCAGGGATTCTGACAGCATTAGTCGGTGTCAGTGGTGCTGGAAAGACCACCTTGATGGACGTGTTAGCTGGTAGAAAGACTGGTGGTTACATTGAAGGAAGCATAAGCATCTCGGGTTACCCAAAGAATCAAGAAACTTTCGCCCGAGTCAGTGGTTACTGTGAACAAAATGATATTCATTCACCATATGTCACTGTCTATGAATCTCTATTGTACTCCGCCTGGCTGCGTCTTGCTTCAGATGTGAATACAGAAACACGAAAGGCATGTAACTGAATCAGAAAAATTATTGAATTTCTCTCGTGCATACAAAAATTGAATATGGGAATTGTTGTTTGACATGTTTTGCTTACTGCAGATGTTTGTTGAGGAGGTCATGGAATTAGTTGAACTTAATCCCTTGAGGAATGCTTTAGTTGGACTTCCAGGAGTAGATGGTCTGTCAACTGAACAGAGAAAGAGGCTAACCATTGCTGTTGAATTGGTTGCTAATCCCTCCATCATCTTTATGGATGAGCCTACATCAGGGCTTGATGCTAGGGCTGCTGCAATTGTCATGCGTACTGTGAGAAACACGGTGGATACGGGTCGAACTGTGGTCTGCACTATTCACCAACCAAGCATAGATATTTTTGAAGCTTTCGATGAGGTATGGTTCAATTGAATAGTTTCTGCATATGTGTACCTCACCCTCACTTCGTACAATTTTTGACATTAAATTTTTTGTCTTGCAGCTGTTGTTGATGAAGAGAGGAGGACAAGTGATTTATGGTGGACCACTTGGCCGCCATTCTCACATGCTTGTTGAATATTTTGAGGTGAGTTTCCTTTTTCTCTATACGTGCTTGATGCCATACTATCTTGCTATCAAATCATTTACATCCTTTCTGCTGCTATATCCAATCAAACTTCTTGCTTGAAGTAAGCATAGTTTCTCAGACATCAGCATTCAGACGCTCCCTCGAATAGTAATGGAAATATGATCCCCTTGATGATGAACTCTATCCATATTTTGAATTCTATTATATTATACAACTTTAAGTTTCTCCATGGATAATGGAAACCTATTTAGCATAAAATCCTGACTGCTATATCCATAAACATGGATTCCTTGAATGTTTGCTTCGGTCAGAAGCTTTAGTGTCCTCAAACATGTTCTATCATATCTAAAGTTTACTAAAAATTACAGATGTTGGGTATTCAAATTTTATTAATATCTAATTCCTCTTGCAGGCTGTCCCTGGCGTTACCAAGATTAAAGATGGTTACAATCCAGCTACGTGGATGTTGGAGGTCAGCGCTTCTGCAGTTGAGGCTCAACTTGACGTTGACTTTGCAGAAATTTATGCCAATTCTGACCTCTATCGGTAATTGATAGACAAAATTGTGGCCTTGATGTTACTTTTGATCCCACAATCTCTTTACTAAACCTTTCTTGAATTTTCTTTTTCAGGAGAAATCAGGAGCTTATAAAGGAGCTAAGCACTCCTGAACCGGGTTCCAAAGATCTCTACTTCCCCACCCAATACTCCCAGTCCTTTATAACTCAATGCAAGGCTTGTTTCTGGAAACAACACTGGTCCTATTGGCGGAACTCACAGTACAACGCTATCAGATTCTTCATGACAATCGTCATTGGCGTCATATTCGGTGTCATCTTCTGGAACAAAGGAGATCAGATGTAAGTCAAAAATATTCGTTTTTTCCATCAAAATGCCAGTGCTCATATCTGCAGAAAACATTTTTGCTTTTATAAACTGAAACTAACATGAACTGCATATGTATATATCGGCAACAGATATAGACAGCAAGACCTGCTTAATCTGCTGGGAGCAACCTATTCAGCTGTCCTTTTCCTAGGAGCCTGCAATGCTTCTGCAGTGCAATCTGTTGTATCAGTTGAGAGAACAGTTTTCTATCGTGAAAGAGCTGCAGGAATGTATTCGGAGTTGCCCTATGCATTTGCCCAGGTAAAAGACAGAATATACTTCTGAATTTTTCAATATATAAGCATTTGTGTGTATATCATTTATCTCACTTCCACCGAGTGATTTCTATGGGAACACTTCTAATGACTATCTGTATTTTTCCGTTTCAGGTGGCCATAGAGACTATTTATGTTGCAATTCAGACATTTTTCTATGTGCTGCTTCTGTACTCGATGATTGGGTTCCACTGGACAGCTGAGAAGTTCTTGTATTTCTATTACTTCATCTTTATGTGCTATACCTACTTCTCAATGTATGGAATGATGGTTGTCGCCCTGACTCCTGGCAGTCAGATTGCTGCTATTGTCATGTCCTTCTTTGTGAGCTTCTGGAACTTGTTCTCTGGTTTCCTCATCGCCAGACCGGTATGTGGCATAAACCCCGAGAGTCATCTTCATAGTTATATTTGTACAGAAAACTGTTTAGTTTTGCCCTTTTTTTGCTATGTTTGGGGTTGAGCGTGGGACTGCGATTCTCCATAAAATAACGAGCAGCAATGACAAGAATCAGGAAGAATTTGATGAATAATCTTTCCATAATGATGTAGAAGTTGTGCTTAACTTTTGTGATATTGCTGCTTCTATCTTGGTCCATAGAGTTTTGTAAATGAACTTTTCCTATAAAAGTTGCACAGCAGAATTAAGACTTTTAAGCTGATTTGATGATTGTGGTCAAAGTGCATGTCTTTTACCTGAAATCATATATACAACATAATTTTAATGAAGATGCTTAAATGTTTTGCAGCTTATCCCAATATGGTGGAGGTGGTACTACTGGGCTTCTCCAGTTGCATGGACAGTCTATGGTGTCTTCGCTTCTCAAGTGGGTGACCGAACAGGTAACCTCACGCTCACCGGTGGAGACAGAGTGCCGGTGAACAATTTTCTTAAAGACAGTTTGGGTTTTGATCATGACTTCCTTATTCCAGTAGTTGTTGCCCACGTTGGTTGGGTCCTCCTCTTCTTCTTCATCTTTGCCTATGGCATCAAGTTCCTAAACTTCCAAAGAAGATGAGAAACTGCATTTCACAATGGAGAATCTTTCAATAGCTAGATTTGTACAGAGTATACGCAGTTTGTGTTAGTGAGAGGAGACAAAAAACCCTGTTACCTACCTCTTGTATTTTTCTATACATTTTTCACCTGTAATTTGATTTTGCTTGATTTGTTGGTCATGGTTATGTAAAATTATTCTTTTTGTATGAATTTTGTTGAAGTGATTCTATATAATAGAGAGAACTCAGTTTCCATAAATACAAAGCTTGCTTGTCCATTTATGATATTGGTGTATGAAAAAAAAGAAAAAGAATCCAGAATAAACGTCTACGAAATCTTTTTATGATCTGCATCACAACTATTTTGCTTTTACTTCTTGTTACAAGTAACTTCCTACAATCAAGAGAATTGATGTCTAGAAACATGCTAATGATCAAAATAAAATGTAAAGAACTTCACTTGGATGACAGTGATGCAATCAAGATATGTGGCTTGCATAGCTTCCCCTCATAAATTGTACCAGCAAAACTGACATCAACGAAATAAAATGTCTGTGTGGGTGCGGGTGTGTGTTTTTTCGTGTAATATTTATATTCGAAACTCGGAAGTTTATGTTTTCTATTGAACTACTACCAGGAAGCCTAAATAATACATGAAGATGTGCATCACTTGGTCCAAACTCGCTGTGCTAGGCTCCCAGGTACTTCAAATCTAATTCATTTTATTGTTATTACACTTCAACATATCACATATAAGGCTAAATACAACTCACCTATGCATTACAGGTCAATCGAGGATCCCCCAATTTATGAGTTTTACGATTGGCATAACACCCTAAAAAAATATAATGAAATTCAAAACATTTTCCCAACTATATAAGGTAAAAAATAACTGGGACAGAAACATAAATAAAAAAAAATAAAATACTCATCTCTGAAAAAATCAAAAATGTAATGTAACCTGGGCAGCTGTCTTCAACACCTTGATCGAGTTATCCGGGATAGTCGTAAATCATTCCATAACTTGAAATCAAAGGATAACCGATATAGATAACATGGTTGTATGCACAGTTATAGAAGATATATGGCCAAGACTTGTCACCTTCACTCTTTCGGCAAATGCAAAAACCAAACCACCATCTGTCAGTAAAATTCGTCACTGTCAACAACTAAGAGTATATCATTAAGTTTTAAGAGATGCATCTGCAATATCATGGATCTCCCTCCTTCTTGCTCTTGACCAAGAATCGTTTCTTGGTCTCGAAATCAAGTTTATCCAAGTCCCCGGGAACCCATATAAAACATTTTCCAACTTGTCTGCTGTTGTTTTTTTGTGTTTCCCCACTACTGTCAGTGCTACTAGTGGCATTGATCTGTTGAAACTCAACCCGTCCATGAGAAACAGCTATGGTAAACAACCAATCAGAGAAACAAAACTTGTCTTAATCAAAAACTCTAAAAAGCTTTACTCTCAGGAGCGTAACTCGGGTGGATTGAACAGTCAATCTTAATTCAGTCTTAAGTATATAATCTTAATTCTATTTGGGATTGAAGATCTCAATTCGAGCACTGCCTGAGTTTAATTCGGACGGGTTCGAGTTGAATTCAAATTAATGTTTTCGGGTTACTTTACGGGTTCAATTCGGGTTCAATTCGCATAGAACCNTTGAAGTAAGCATAGTTTCTCAGACATCAGCATTCAGACGCTCCCTCGAATAGTAATGGAAATATGATCCCCTTGATGATGAACTCTATCCATATTTTGAATTCTATTATATTATACAACTTTAAGATTCTCCATGGATAATGGAAACCTATTNGCTATCAAATCATTTACATCCTTTCTGCTGCTATATCCAATCAAACTTCTTGCTTGAAGTAAGCATAGTTTCTCAGACATCAGCATTCAGACGCTCCCTCGAATAGTAAGGGAAATATGATCCCCTTGATGATGAACTCTATCCATATTTTGAATTCTATGATATTATACAACTTTAAGTTTCTCCATGGATAATGGAAACCTATTTAGCATAAAATCCTGACTGCTATATCCATAAACATGGATTCCTTGAATGTTTGCTTCGGTCAGAAGCTTTAGTGTCCTCAAACATGTTCTATCATATCTAAAGTTTACTAAAAATTACAGATGTTGGGTATTCAAATTTTATTAATATCTAATTCCTCTTGCAGGCTGTCCCTGGCGTTACCAAGATTAAAGATGGTTACAATCCAGCTACGTGGATGTTGGAGGTCAGCGCTTCTGCAGTTGAGGCTCAACTTGACGTTGACTTTGCAGAAATTTATGCCAATTCTGACCTCTATCGGTAATTGATAGACAAAATTGTGGCCTTGATGTTACTTTTGATCCCACAATCTCTTTACTAAACCTTTCTTGAATTTTCTTTTTCAGGAGAAATCAGGAGCTTATAAAGGAGCTAAGCACTCCTGCACCGGGTTCCAAAGATCTCTACTTCCCCACCCAATACTCCCAGTCCTTTATAACTCAATGCAAGGCTTGTTTCTGGAAACAACACTGGTCCTATTGGCGGAACTCACAGTACAACGCTATCAGATTCTTCATGACAATCGTCATTGGCGTCATATTCGGTGTCATCTTCTGGAACAAAGGAGATCAGATGTAAGTCAAAAATATTCGTTTTTTCCATCAAAATGCCAGTGCTCATATCTGCAGAAAACATTTTTGCTTTTATAAACTGAAACTAACATGAACTGCATATGTATATATCGGCAACAGATATAGACAGCAAGACCTGCTTAATCTGCTGGGAGCAACCTATTCAGCTGTCCTTTTCCTAGGAGCCTGCAATGCTTCTGCAGTGCAATCTGTTGTATCAGTTGAGAGAACAGTTTTCTATCGTGAAAGAGCTGCAGGAATGTATTCGGAGTTGCCCTATGCATTTGCCCAGGTAAAAGACAGAATATACTTCTGAATTTTTCAATATATAAGCATTTGTGTGTATATCATTTATCTCACTTCCACCGAGTGATTTCTATGGGAACACTTCTAATGACTATCTGTATTTTTCCGTTTCAGGTGGCCATAGAGACTATTTATGTTGCAATTCAGACATTTTTCTATGTGCTGCTTCTGTACTCGATGATTGGGTTCCACTGGACAGCTGAGAAGTTCTTGTATTTCTATTACTTCATCTTTATGTGCTATACCTACTTCTCAATGTATGGAATGATGGTTGTCGCCCTGACTCCTGGCAGTCAGATTGCTGCTATTGTCATGTCCTTCTTTGTGAGCTTCTGGAACTTGTTCTCTGGTTTCCTCATCGCCAGACCGGTATGTGGCATAAACCCCGAGAGTCATCTTCATAGTTATATTTGTACAGAAAACTGTTTAGTTTTGCCCTTTTTTTGCTATGTTTGGGGTTGAGCGTGGGACTGCGATTCTCCATAAAATAACGAGCAGCAATGACAAGAATCAGGAAGAATTTGATGAATAATCTTTCCATAATGATGTAGAAGTTGTGCTTAACTTTTGTGATATTGCTGCTTCTATCTTGGTCCATAGAGTTTTGTAAATGAACTTTTCCTATAAAAGTTGCACAGCAGAATTAAGACTTTTAAGCTGATTTGATGATTGTGGTCAAAGTGCATGTCTTTTACCTGAAATCATATATACAACATAATTTTAATGAAGATGCTTAAATGTTTTGCAGCTTATCCCAATATGGTGGAGGTGGTACTACTGGGCTTCTCCAGTTGCATGGACAGTCTATGGTGTCTTCGCTTCTCAAGTGGGTGACCGAACAGGTAACCTCACGCTCACCGGTGGAGACAGAGTGCCGGTGAACAATTTTCTTAAAGACAGTTTGGGTTTTGATCATGACTTCCTTATTCCAGTAGTTGTTGCCCACGTTGGTTGGGTCCTCCTCTTCTTCTTCATCTTTGCCTATGGCATCAAGTTCCTAAACTTCCAAAGAAGATGAGAAACTGCATTTCACAATGGAGAATCTTTCAATAGCTAGATTTGTACAGAGTATACGCAGTTTGTGTTAGTGAGAGGAGACAAAAAACCCTGTTACCTACCTCTTGTATTTTTCTATACATTTTTCACCTGTAATTTGATTTTGCTTGATTTGTTGGTCATGGTTATGTAAAATTATTCTTTTTGTATGAATTTTGTTGAAGTGATTCTATATAATAGAGAGAACTCAGTTTCCATAAATACAAAGCTTGCTTGTCCATTTATGATATTGGTGTATGAAAAAAAAGAAAAAGAATCCAGAATAAACGTCTACGAAATCCTTTTATGATCTGCATCACAACTATTTTGCTTTTACTTCTTGTTACAAGTAACTTCCTACAATCAAGAGAATTGATGTCTAGAAACATGCTAATGATCAAAATAAAATGTAAAGAACTTCACTTGGATGACAGTGATGCAATCAAGATATGTGGCTTGCATAGCTTCCCCTCATAAATTGTACCAGCAAAACTGACATCAACGAAATAAAATGTCTGTGTGGGTGCGGGTGTGTGTTTTTTCGTGTAATATTTATATTCGAAACTCGGAAGTTTATGTTTTCTATTGAACTACTACCAGGAAGCCTAAATAATACATGAAGATGTGCATCACTTGGTCCAAACTCGCTGTGCTAGGCTCCCAGGTACTTCAAATCTAATTCATTTTATTGTTATTACACTTCAACATATCACATATAAGGCTAAATACAACTCACCTATGCATTACAGGTCAATCGAGGATCCCCCAATTTATGAGTTTTACGATTGGCATAACACCCTAAAAAAATATAATGAAATTCAAAACATTTTCCCAACTATATAAGGTAAAAAATAACTGGGACAGAAACATAAATAAAAAAAAATAAAATACTCATCTCTGAAAAAATCAAAAATGTAATGTAACCTGGGCAGCTGTCTTCAACACCTTGATCGAGTTATCCGGGATAGTCGTAAATCATTCCATAACTTGAAATCAAAGGATAACCGATATAGATAACATGGTTGTATGCACAGTTATAGAAGATATATGGCCAAGACTTGTCACCTTCACTCTTTCGGCAAATGCAAAAACCAAACCACCATCTGTCAGTAAAATTCGTCACTGTCAACAACTAAGAGTATATCATTAAGTTTTAAGAGATGCATCTGCAATATCATGGATCTCCCTCCTTCTTGCTCTTGACCAAGAATCGTTTCTTGGTCTCGAAATCAAGTTTATCCAAGTCCCCGGGAACCCATATAAAACATTTTCCAACTTGTCTGCTGTTGTTTTTTTGTGTTTCCCCACTACTGTCAGTGCTACTAGTGGCATTGATCTGTTGAAACTCAACCCGTCCATGAGAAACAGCTATGGTAAACAACCAATCAGAGAAACAAAACTTGTCTTAATCAAAAACTCTAAAAAGCTTTACTCTCAGGAGCGTAATTTGGGTGGATTGCACAGTCAATCTTAATTCAATCTTAAGTATATAATCTTAACTCTATTTGGGATTGAAGATCTCAATTCGAGCACTGCCTGAGTTTAATTCGGACGGATTCGAGTTGAATTCAAATTAATGTTTTCAGGTTACTTTACGGGTTCAATTCGGGTTCAATTCGCATAGAACCTAAAATAGGTTTTTTGTTCTAAACCTAATACATATATTACATAATATTCACATAAATTAACAACTAATAATTTCAACCAAGTTTTTAACATAAAAATTATAATCAAAACATAAAAATCATTACCTCCAGTCTACTACGAGAGAGACAGAGAGAGGGGAGAATAATGACAAATTCATAAGACATAATCTATATATTTTATTCATAACAGTGCACGATTATTGATTATATGTTTTCACACCAAAAATAAAAAATCAGTGCTAATGTTTTATATATATAATTTTTTTTTAATTTATCGGGTTCGGGTTGAACCCATGAACTCGAGGTCTTAACCCGAGCTCAACGTAAATTGAATGCGAGTTGAGATTTTTTAACCCAAGTCCAACCCAAATATTAAAAACCCTTGCCCCAACCCTAATTTTTTCGGGTTGGGCTCGAGTTGAAATCAGGTTGCCCAACCCNGCTATATCCATAAACATGGATTCCTTGAATGTTTGCTTCGGTCAGAAGCTTTAGTGTCCTCAAACATGTTCTATCATATCTAAAGTTTACTAAAAATTACAGATGTTGGGTATTCAAATTTTATTAATATCTAATTCCTCTTGCAGGCTGTCCCTGGCGNGGTATGCTCTGACACTGTTTCACATCCGCTTTTGACATTTTTCTTGTGGCTAGGCAAGTCACTTTTGACATGCATGTGAAATCAACTAATGGCAAGTGCCTTATCGCATAATNCCTTGAATGTTTGCTTCGGTCAGAAGCTTTAGTGTCCTCAAACATGTTCTATCATATCTAAAGTTTACTAAAAATTACAGATGTTGGGAATTCAAATTTTATTAATATCTAATTCCTCTTGCAGGCTGTCCCTGGCGTTACCAAGATTAAAGATGGTTACAATCCAGCTACGTGGATGTTGGAGGTCAGCGCTTCTGCAGTTGAGGCTCAACTTGACGTTGACTTTGCAGAAATTTATGCCAATTCTGACCTCTATCGGTAATTGATAGACAAAATTGTGGCCTTGATGTTACTTTTGATCCCACAATCTCTTTACTAAACCTTTCTTGAATTTTCTTTTTCAGGAGAAATCAGGAGCTTATAAAGGAGCTAAGCACTCCTGAACCGGGTTCCAAAGATCTCTACTTCCCCACCCAATACTCCCAGTCCTTTATAACTCAATGCAAGGCTTGTTTCTGGAAACAACACNAACAATTTTCTTAAAGACAGTTTGGGTTTTGATCATGACTTCCTTATTCCAGTAGTTGTTGCCCACGTTGGTTGGGTCCTCCTCTTCTTCTTCATCTTTGCCTATGGCATCAAGTTCCTAAACTTCCAAAGAAGATGAGAAACTGCATTTCACAATGGAGAATCTTTCAATAGCTAGATTTGTACAGAGTATACGCAGTTTGTGTTAGTGAGAGGAGACAAAAAACCCTGTTACCTACCTCTTGTATTTTTCTATACATTTTTCACCTGTAATTTGATTTTGCTTGATTTGTTGGTCATGGTTATGTAAAATTATTCTTTTTGTATGAATTTTGTTGAAGTGATTCTATATAATAGAGAGAACTCAGTTTCCATAAATACAAAGCTTGCTTGTCCATTTATGATATTGGTGTATGAAAAAAAAGAAAAAGAATCCAGAATAAACGTCTACGAAATCTTTTTATGATCTGCATCACAACTATTTTGCTTTTACTTCTTGTTACAAGTAACTTCCTACAATCAAGAGAATTGATGTCTAGAAACATGCTAATGATCAAAATAAAATGTAAAGAACTTCACTTGGATGACAGTGATGCAATCAAGATATGTGGCTTGCATAGCTTCCCCTCATAAATTGTACCAGCAAAACTGACATCAACGAAATAAAATGTCTGTGTGGGTGCGGGTGTGTGTTTTTTCGTGTAATATTTATATTCGAAACTCGGAAGTTTATGTTTTCTATTGAACTACTACCAGGAAGCCTAAATAATACATGAAGATGTGCATCACTTGGTCCAAACTCGCTGTGCTAGGCTCCCAGGTACTTCAAATCTAATTCATTTTATTGTTATTACACTTCAACATATCACATATAAGGCTAAATACAACTCACCTATGCATTACAGGTCAATCGAGGATCCCCCAATTTATGAGTTTTACGATTGGCATAACACCCTAAAAAAATATAATGAAATTCAAAACATTTTCCCAACTATATAAGGTAAAAAATAACTGGGACAGAAACATAAATAAAAAAAAATAAAATACTCATCTCTGAAAAAATCAAAAATGTAATGTAACCTGGGCAGCTGTCTTCAACACCTTGATCGAGTTATCCGGGATAGTCGTAAATCATTCCATAACTTGAAATCAAAGGATAACCGATATAGATAACATGGTTGTATGCACAGTTATAGAAGATATATGGCCAAGACTTGTCACCTTCACTCTTTCGGCAAATGCAAAAACCAAACCACCATCTGTCAGTAAAATTCGTCACTGTCAACAACTAAGAGTATATCATTAAGTTTTAAGAGATGCATCTGCAATATCATGGATCTCCCTCCTTCTTGCTCTTGACCAAGAATCGTTTCTTGGTCTCGAAATCAAGTTTATCCAAGTCCCCGGGAACCCATATAAAACATTTTCCAACTTGTCTGCTGTTGTTTTTTTGTGTTTCCCCACTACTGTCAGTGCTACTAGTGGCATTGATCTGTTGAAACTCAACCCGTCCATGAGAAACAGCTATGGTAAACAACCAATCAGAGAAACAAAACTTGTCTTAATCAAAAACTCTAAAAAGCTTTACTCTCAGGAGCGTAACTCGGGTGGATTGAACAGTCAATCTTAATTCAGTCTTAAGTATATAATCTTAATTCTATTTGGGATTGAAGATCTCAATTCGAGCACTGCCTGAGTTTAATTCGGACGGGTTCGAGTTGAATTCAAATTAATGTTTTCGGGTTACTTTACGGGTTCAATTCGGGTTCAATTCGCATAGAACCTAAAATAGGTTTGTTGTTCTAAACCTAATACATATATTACATAATATTCACATAAATTAACAACTAATAATTTCAACCAAGTTTTTAACATAAAAATTATAATCAAAACATAAAAATCATTACCTCCAGTCTACTACGAGAGAGACAGAGAGAGGGGAGAATAATGACAAATTCATAAGACATAATCTATATATTTTATTCATAACAGTGCACGATTATTGATTATATGTTTTCACACCAAAAATAAAAAATCAGTGCTAATGTTTTATATATATAATTTTTTTTTAATTTATCGGGTTCGGGTTGAACCCATGAACTCGAGGTCTTAACCCGAGCTCAACGTAAATTGAATGCGAGTTGAGATTTTTTAACCCAAGTCCAACCCAAATATTAAAAACCCTTGCCCCAACCCTAATTTTTTCGGGTTGGGCTCGAGTTGAAATCAGGTTGCCCAACCCAAGTTGCACCCCTACTTTTAGTCAGCTAGATTAAGGAAAGGTATGCTCTGACACTGTTTCACATCCGCTTTTGACATTTTTCTTGTGGCTAGGCAAGTCACTTTTGACATGCATGTGAAATCAACTAATGGCAAGTGCCTTATCGCATAATGAACATCCTGATTATATGTATAATCTTGGTTTGCATTGAATTGGTATATGTAACGACAGAGTGAAAATTTGGAATGCACTGGGGGTATTTATCATGAAACTATTACACACCAAATGTATGGACAAGATTTCTGATGATGCACGAAATAGTTTCGTGCAGGATCAACAATCGAGTGTGTGATCAAATATAATTAATGCACAATAAATAAAACATTCAATGACAGTAATGTAAATATCGAGTCGACAAACAGATAAATAGTTGTTCAGTCCGGGTGACCTATTCCACTTTGAAAAATGGCAACGGTGGCGGGGGGTCTTTATTGATGAAGTAGGGTGAACGGGGAGAAAACAATGGTTAGCTCTGGGAGAGATACAATAGCTAGGAGAGAGAAAAGCTATGTGTGTATAGAGAGGTGTGGTGAGATGCAAAGATGTGTCTTCTTATGTGAAGAAAACTTACAATTTATAGGTATGGTGAGGCAGTGACGTGAATGTGAGGGCACTAATTCTTTGGGGAGGATAGTTACAAAAGGTAAGTATAATTAATTCTTGTGTATCCATCCCGATGATCTCTCCCCCACACGCTCTTTTCTTCATGGACTCTTTGAATTTTGGACTGTGTCGAATTGATGAACTGAACTTGGGCTGCCTTCCTAGTGGATTTGAGTTGGCTTGATTTACAGGTTCTAGCCCAATTAGATTTAGCTCGTCATTTGTCCCCATATCCCAAGCCCTAGTGGTGAAGGAGTTGAGGGCATGAACGAGTCTTTTACTTTTGGGTGGCTTGCTCCCCACAATAACCTCTTTGTCTGAAAAAGAAGTTTCTTATCCTACATGGTGGTAGATTCTTCATCTTCTTGCTCAGTTTGCGTTTCAAGAGCTTGCTTTCTTTTTCATCCTATTTTATTACAGTAATGCCATTGAGCTAGAGTGAGTTTCATTTAAAAACCTCATTTTCCCCATTTTTGGCATTCTCCATAAGGGTGTCATAGGTTCGGCATTGATAAACTCCATTTCACTCTTCCTTCTTTGCAACTCATTTCCTTGAGATATTAGATCCTCCATTGAAGGTTGGTTTGAGGAGAGGAGTTTTATAGAGAGTATTTNACTGGTCCTATTGGCGGAACTCACAGTACAACGCTATCAGATTCTTCATGACAATCGTCATTGGCGTCATATTCGGTGTCATCTTCTGGAACAAAGGAGATCAGATGTAAGTCAAAAATATTCGTTTTTTCCATCAAAATGCCAGTGCTCATATCTGCAGAAAACATTTTTGCTTTTATAAACTGAAACTAACATGAACTGCATATGTATATATCGGCAACAGATATAGACAGCAAGACCTGCTTAATCTGCTGGGAGCAACCTATTCAGCTGTCCTTTTCCTAGGAGCCTGCAATGCTTCTGCAGTGCAATCTGTTGTATCAGTTGAGAGAACAGTTTTCTATCGTGAAAGAGCTGCAGGAATGTATTCGGAGTTGCCCTATGCATTTGCCCAGGTAAAAGACAGAATATACTTCTGAATTTTTCAATATATAAGCATTTGTGTGTATATCATTTATCTCACTTCCACCGAGTGATTTCTATGGGAACACTTCTAATGACTATCTGTATTTTTCCGTTTCAGGTGGCCATAGAGACTATTTATGTTGCAATTCAGACATTTTTCTATGTGCTGCTTCTGTACTCGATGATTGGGTTCCACTGGACAGCTGAGAAGTTCTTGTATTTCTATTACTTCATCTTTATGTGCTATACCTACTTCTCAATGTATGGAATGATGGTTGTCGCCCTGACTCCTGGCAGTCAGATTGCTGCTATTGTCATGTCCTTCTTTGTGAGCTTCTGGAACTTGTTCTCTGGTTTCCTCATCGCCAGACCGGTATGTGGCATAAACCCCGAGAGTCATCTTCATAGTTATATTTGTACAGAAAACTGTTTAGTTTTGCCCTTTTTTTGCTATGTTTGGGGTTGAGCGTGGGACTGCGATTCTCCATAAAATAACGAGCAGCAATGACAAGAATCAGGAAGAATTTGATGAATAATCTTTCCATAATGATGTAGAAGTTGTGCTTAACTTTTATGATATTGCTGCTTCTATCTTGGTCCATAGAGTTTTGTAAATGAACTTTTCCTATAAAAGTTGCACAGCAGAATTAAGACTTTTAAGCTGATTTGATGATTGTGGTCAAAGTGCATGTCTTTTACCTGAAATCATATATTCAACATAATTTTAATGAAGATGCTTAAATGTTTTGCAGCTTATCCCAATATGGTGGAGGTGGTACTACTGGGCTTCTCCAGTTGCATGGACAGTTTATGGTGTCTTCGCTTCTCAAGTGGGTGACCGAACAGGTAACCTCACGCTCACCGGTGGAGACAGAGTGCCGGTGAACAATTTTCTTAAAGACAGTTTGGGTTTTGATCATGACTTCCTTATTCCAGTAGTTGTTGCCCACGTTGGTTGGGTCCTCCTCTTCTTCTTCATCTTTGCCTATGGCATCAAGTTCCTAAACTTCCAAAGAAGATGAGAAACTGCATTTCACAATGGAGAATCTTTCAATAGCTAGATTTGTACAGAGTATACGCAGTTTGTGTTAGTGAGAGGAGACAAAAAACCCTGTTACCTACCTCTTGTATTTTTCTATACATTTTTCACCTGTAATTTGATTTTGCTTGATTTGTTGTTCATGGTTATGTAAAATTATTCTTTTTGTATGAATTTTGTTGAAGTGATTCTATATAATAGAGAGAACTCAGTTTCCATAAATACAAAGCTTGCTTGTCCATTTATGATATTGGTGTATGAAAAAAAAGAAAAAGAATCCAGAATAAACGTCTACGAAATCTTTTTATGATCTGCATCACAACTATTTTGCTTTTACTTCTTGTTACAAGTAACTTCCTACAATCAAGAGAATTGATGTCTAGAAACATGCTAATGATCAAAATAAAATGTAAAGAACTTCACTTGGATGACAGTGATGCAATCAAGATATGTGGCTTGCATAGCTTCCCCTCATAAATTGTACCAGCAAAACTGACATCAACGAAATAAAATGTCTGTGTGGGTGCGGGTGTGTGTTTTTTCGTGTAATATTTATATTCGAAACTCGGAAGTTTATGTTTTCTATTGAACTACTACCAGGAAGCCTAAATAATACATGAAGATGTGCATCACTTGGTCCAAACTCGCTGTGCTAGGCTCCCAGGTACTTCAAATCTAATTCATTTTATTGTTATTACACTTCAACATATCACATATAAGGCTAAATACAACTCACCTATGCATTACAGGTCAATCGAGGATCCCCCAATTTACGAGTTTTACGATTGGCATAACACCCTAAAAAAATATAATGAAATTCAAAACATTTTCCCAACTATATAAGGTAAAAAATAACTGGGACAGAAACATAAATAAAAAAAAATAAAATACTCATCTCTGAAAAAATCAAAAATGTAATGTAACCTGGGCAGCTGTCTTCAACACCTTGATCGAGTTATCCGGGATAGTCGTAAATCATTCCATAACTTGAAATCAAAGGATAACCGATATAGATAACATGGTTGTATGCACAGTTATAGAAGATATATGGCCAAGACTTGTCACCTTCACTCTTTCGGCAAATGCAAAAACCAAACCACCATCTGTCAGTAAAATTCGTCACTGTCAACAACTAAGAGTATATCATTAAGTTTTAAGAGATGCATCTGCAATATCATGGATCTCCCTCCTTCTTGCTCTTGACCAAGAATCGTTTCTTGGTCTCGAAATCAAGTTTATCCAAGTCCCCGGGAACCCATATAAAACATTTTCCAACTTGTCTGCTGTTGTTTTTTTGTGTTTCCCCACTACTGTCAGTGCTACTAGTGGCATTGATCTGTTGAAACTCAACCCGTCCATGAGAAACAGCTATGGTAAACAACCAATCAGAGAAACAAAACTTGTCTTAATCAAAAACTCTAAAAAGCTTTACTCTCAGGAGCGTAACTCGGGTGGATTGAACAGTCAATCTTAATTCAGTCTTAAGTATATAATCTTAATTCTATTTGGGATTGAAGATCTCAATTCGAGCACTGCCTGAGTTTAATTCGGACGGGTTCGAGTTGAATTCAAATTAATGTTTTCGGGTTACTTTACGGGTTCAATTCGGGTTCAATTCGCATAGAACCTAAAATAGGTTTGTTGTTCTAAACCTAATACATATATTACATAATATTCACATAAATTAACAACTAATAATTTCAACCAAGTTTTTAACATAAAAATTATAATCAAAACATAAAAATCATTACCTCCAGTCTACTACGAGAGAGACAGAGAGAGGGGAGAATAATGACAAATTCATAAGACATAATCTATATATTTTATTCATAACAGTGCACGATTATTGATTATATGTTTTCACACCAAAAATAAAAAATCAGTGCTAATGTTTTATATATATAATTTTTTTTTAAATTTATCGGGTTCGGGTTGAACCCATGAACTCGAGGTCTTAACCTGAGCTCAACGTAAATTGAATGCAGGTTGAGATTTTTTAACCCAAGTTCAACCCAAATATTAAAAATTCTTGTCCAAACCCTAATTTTTTCGGGTTGGGCTCGAGTTGAAATCAGGTTACCCAACTCAAGTTGCACCCCTACTTTTAGTCAGCTAGATTAAGGAAAGGTATGCTCTGACACTGTTTCACATCCGCTTTTGACATTTTTCTTGTGGCTAGGCAGGTCACTTTTGACATGCATGTGAAATCAACTAATGGCAAGTGCCTTATCGCATAGTGAACATCCTGATTATATGTATAATCTTGGTTTGCATTGAATTGGTATATGTAACGACAGAGTGAAAATTTGGAATGCACTGGGGGTATTTATCATGAAACTATTACACACCAAATGTATGGACAAGATTTCTGATGATGCACGAAATAGTTTCGTGCAGGATCAACAATCGAGTGTGTGATCAAATATAATTAATGCACAATAAATAAAACATTCAATGACAGTAATGTAAATATCGAGTCGACAAACAGATAAATAGTTGTTCAGTCCGGGTGACCTATTCCACTTTGAAAAATGGCAACGGTGGCGGGGGGTCTTTATTGATGAAGTAGGGTGAACGGGGAGAAAACAATGGTTAGCTCTGGGAGAGATACAATAGCTAGGAGAGAGAAAAGCTATGTGTGTATAGAGAGGTGTGGTGAGATGCAAAGATGTGTCTTCTTATGTGAAGAAAACTTACAATTTATAGGTATGGTGAGGCAGTGACGTGAATGTGAGGGCACTAATTCTTTGGGGAGGATAGTTACAAAAGGTAAGTATAATTAATTCTTGTGTATCCATCCCGATGATCTCTCCCCCACACGCTCTTTTCTTCATGGACTCTTTGAATTTTGGACTGTGTCGAATTGATGAACTGAACTTGGGCTGCCTTCCTAGTGGATTTGAGTTGGCTTGATTTACAGGTTCTAGCCCAATTAGATTTAGCTCGTCATTTGTCCCCATATCCCAAGCCCTAGTGGTGAAGGAGTTGAGGGCATGAACGAGTCTTTTACTTTTGGGTGGCTTGCTCCCCACAATAACCTCTTTGTCTGAAAAAGAAGTTTCTTATCCTACATGGTGGTAGATTCTTCATCTTCTTGCTCAGTTTGCGTTTCAAGAGCTTGCTTTCTTTTTCATCCTATTTTATTACAGTAATGCCATTGAGCTAGAGTGAGTTTCATTTAAAAACCTCATTTTCCCCATTTTTGGCATTCTCCATAAGGGTGTCATAGGTTCGGCATTGATAAACTCCATTTCACTCTTCCTTCTTTGCAACTCATTTCCTTGAGATATTAGATCCTCCATTGAAGGTTGGTTTGAGGAGAGGAGTTTTATAGAGAGTATTTGTGACACCCCAAAGTTCGGGTGTCTGTAATTATCCGATTGGTTATCCATCGACCTGTGTAATACTGGTGGATATCGTGTAATTTGATACCACACCGTTATGCCCCATTTCTTGGGATCCATAACTTAACAAAATTTGGACAGAGTCTCCTTTGTACAAGGAGCTCTACCCAAAACGCAACCTGTACAACATTGACCACACCGGGTCTATCTATCCATTCACAATTATATAGTCTCGACTACTACCATAATCATTATCAGTACATACATTTATTCGTAAAAGAATAAATGTCCCAAAAGAGTCCCATATACATGCCTTTGTAAATATAAACAATGTTTGTTACAAAAATTACACAAGGCCAAAAGTAAGTATAAACAAGGGACTACAATGTCAAAAGAAAAGCCACAGACCGGCTCTGTCGTCAAAGCGGGCCCATGGCCTCGCCTTCGGTGGAAGCCTGTGCGATACCTGAAAAATGTTCCCATAAAGGGTGAGCTAACGCTCAATAGGGTAACGCCTATAGAGAATACCTCTCAACCTAAATGAATATGGAATGTCACATGCAACAATCATTTGATACATTCATTTAAATATGTCTATTATGATTGAATGTTATAGGTCATGTCATGCCATGAGATGAGACTCACGCAAGCAATACCAACCCCGAGCCCCATCCTGAGCTCCCATAACACATGCAATGTCATGCGTATGTATCCGAGCATTCCAAGCCCCCATCATTGGTGTTATGTACACTCAATGCTAATTAATTCATTTTCTTGTGTCTTTGTGGGGAGATGATTTATGGTATTACACCAATGGGACACCAACCATCAACGGATCTTCAGGACATCCCACCTGCGGCTCCGTTTCCGCCGTTACACTTTTTTGGAATTTCACCGCCGGAAAGTGTATAAACCAAGTAAGCGGGTCTTGCACCCGAGGGAGAATCTAGCCCTTCGTGCTGTCCCCAACACATTTATCCATTTAATTTCTCGTGCGACTCAACCGAACCTTGGTGCGACTTTTCCGAGTCCACGTTCAACCACCTACGTGGTGATTGATTTCATACCATGCATACACTCTCACCCATGTCAATGCCCATGAATGTAGTGCAACCCATGCATAATGAAATACAATGTAATGACATTTTAACACGATCTCAAGCATGTTAGGTAAGATAATCAACTCAACTAACATACTTGTATTCACCTAGGCATTTAATCAAATACCTAAAGAGTACATCAATTTGCACAACTAGCATGCTATGACTTGCAACATGATAACATGTTTAACATAAGCACAAAGTCCACCAAAATAATCATATGTTAAATAATCATTTAACATATATATATTATTTCACAATCATATAACAAGTTATTAATTTTATTAAACTTGATCTTCCATTCAAATATAAAGTAATGCTAACATACAATTAACATGCTTTAAACTACATTAACTTATACCAAGTTAATCACAATAAAATTTTATTAATCACAAGATTAATTATAAATTCTATATTTGACCCACTAGTCAAGACCTAACATGTGATATACACTCATAATCTACTCATTCCATATGTCATATTTTAAGTTGAAATTAAATCTAAATAGGGGAAACCCTACCTCTCGTAGCGTGAGACCACTTATAAGAACGCCAAGGAAGCCCAAATTTAGCTTCCTAAGTTTTAGGTCTAGATTATCGGCTTTGAGATACCTTCGAAGAAAAATACGATCTTTGGTGTGGTTGCGTAGCTCTCGCTGAGTAGAGCAACTTTAGTTCTTGGCCCGAAACGATTAAACGGTTAAATTTTCCTAGATCTGAGAAGGAAGAAAAGAGAAAAAAAAATAAAAACTCTCTTTTTTTTTTTTCCACTCTCTCTTTCTCGCCGGCAGTAGAACACCCAAAAAGTGGAAGACTTTGTCTTCCACTTATATATATATATATATATATTTTTATATATATTATTTTTTTTAAAATTTACGTTTTTGACCCATAATTTAACAATTAATTATTATTTTACCCTTTTATTTTTATTAGGATTAATAATATATATATTTTTTTTTTCGGGTTTTACATTCTCTCCCCCTTAAGGGAATTTCGTCCCCGAAATTATACCCACATGCATATGTAACGACATGTATATGCAAAAAAAATCATTAAATACTCTATGACTGTAAGAGATGTACCTCCATTCTCGAACAAAAATGGATAGGTAGCTCGGATAGTGTCCTCACGTTCCCATGTCTCCTCCTCCATCCCACGGTGCTGCCACAACACCTTTACCAGCCTCACAGTCTTGCCCCGCAAAACCTGTTCTCGGCTGTCCATGATACGCACTGGTCCCTCCTCAAAGGTTCCATCTGCATCAACCACTAGCTCACCCCAATCCACCACGTGTGTAGGATCTGGAGTGTACTTTCGGAGCATAGAAACATGGAACACCGCGTGAACACCAGATAGACTAGGCGGTAATGCCAACTGATAGGCAACTGTACCAACCCTCTCAAGTATTTCGAAGGGCCCGATATACCTCGGCAACAGCTTTCCCCGCTTTCCGAACCTGACCACTCCCCTCTTAGGCATCACCTTTAAGAAGACATGATCTCCAACCTCGAACTCCAGAGGTCGTCGCCGTCTGTCAGCGTAACTCTTCTGCCGGCTCTGAGCCGTGATAAGACGTTTCCGTATCAAGTCCACCTTCTCTGAAGTGTCTCTAATCAAATTCGGACCCGTGGAGGGTCTCTCTCCAACCTCGGTCCAGCAAATCGGAGAACGACACGGCCTCCCATAAAGTGCCTCATAAGGTGCCATCTGTATACTCGCCTGATAACTGTTGTTGTAGGCGAACTCGACTAATGGTAAATGCTCCTCCCAGCCACCCTTGAAATCAAGGATGCATGCCCGTAGCATGTCTTCTAAGGTCTGGATAGTCCTCTCTGACTGACCGTCCGTCTGGGGATGAAAAGCGGTACTCATCATCAACTGTGTTCCCATGGCCTGCTGAAAACTCTCCCAAAAATGGGCCGTAAACCTAGGGTCCCGATCGGATACTATAGATACGGGCACCCCATGTAATCGAACTATCTCCCGTATGTACAGTCTACAAAAATCCTCCAGTGTGAAGGTCATTCGTACTGCCAAAAAGTGTGCCGACTTTGTAAGCCGATCCACTATCACCCATACTGCGTCATGCCCTCGCGATGTCCGTGGCAAGTGAGTCACAAAATCCATCGTGACGTGCTCCCACTTCCACTCAGCCACCTCCAAAGGTTGGAGCAACCCTGCTGGTCTCTGATGTTCAGCCTTGACCTGCTGACATGTGAGACATCGACTAACAAAATCTCCAACGTGTTTCTTCATCCCATTCCAATAGTATTGGCGGCGAAGATCATGGTACATCTTTGTACTACCTGGATGCACAGCAAAACGGGAGCAATGAAACTCCCTAAGGATCTCCTCTCTCAGAGCTGCAGATTGGGGAACCACAACCCTTCCCCTGAACCGAAGACTACCATCCGCGTGAACGGCCCAGCCCTCGTCACCTGTACCCGACTGTACGCGATCCCTAATAGACAATATCTCTGTATCCTGGCCCTGGGACTCGATCACTCTGCTTAGTAGGGAAGGCGTAGCCGCTAGACTCCCCAAAGTGCCACGCGTCTGACCTCTGTAGTGTAGCCTGAACTGTCCAACAGTCTCAAGCATCAGCCACTCCTGGGAAGCTATACTGGCCAAAACTCCCCGTGACTTTCGACTCAGTGCATCGGCCACCACATTTGCCTTACCGGGATGGTAATGCAAAGTGAAGTCATAGTCCTCTAGGTACTCCATCCACCTGCGCTGTCTCATATTGAGGTCCCGCTGCGTGAAAATGTACTTCAGACTTTTATGGTCCGAAAATATCTCAAACTGTTCTCCATATAGATAGTGGCGCCATGCCTTCAAGGCAAAGACAATAGCCGCTAACTCCAAGTCATGTGTGGGGTAGTTCTGCTCGTGGCTCTTCAACTGTCTAGAACCATAAGCTACCACCCTCCCAGACTGCATCAAAACACACCCAAGTCCGTCTTTGGAGGCATCACAATACACTGTGTACCTCTGTCCCCTCTCCGGAACTATCAAAATCGGAGCTGAAGTAAGTCTCTTCTTTAACTCTTGAAATGCTCTCTCACACGATTCATCCCACTGAAACTTGACCTCTTTCCGGGTCAACTTGGTCATAGGTGCGGCTAGTCGAGAGAAGTCCTCGATGAACCTCCGGTAGTACCCTGCCAATCCCAAGAAACTACGTATCTCAAAGACTGACTTCGGCCTCTCCCAACTCATAACTGCCTCAACCTTCTCCGGATCAACTGACACACCCGAAGCTGACACCACGTGTCCCAAAAATTTTACCTCCGTAAGCCAAAATTCACACTTGCTGAACTTGGCATACAACTGGTGGTCTCTCAAGATCTGGAGAACAACCCTCAAGTGACCTTCATGCTCCTCCTCAGACTTGGAGTAGATCAGTATGTCATCAACAAAGACCACAACGAACTGATCTAGGTAGGGCTGGAACACCCTATGCATGAGATCCATGAATGCCGCTGGGGCATTCGTTAATCCGAATGGCATCACAATAAATTCAAAATGCCCATAACGCGTTCGAAATGCCGTCTTCGGAATGTCGACATCTCTAATCCTCAACTGATGGTACCCCGTGCGCAAATCTATCTTGGAATAAACCCGTGCCCCTCTCAGCTGGTCAAACAAGTCATCAATACGTGGCAAAGGGTACCTATTCTTGATAGTGACCCTATTCAATTGTCGATAGTCAATGCAGAGCCTAAGCGTCCTGTCCTTCTTCTTGGCAAATAGTACCGGAGCACCCCAAGGTGAAGTACTCGGCCTAATAAAGCCTCTGTCCAATAACTCTTGTAACTGGACTTTAAGTTCTTGCAACTCCGCTGGTGCCATCCTATGCGGTGCCATAGAAATAGGGGATACACCGGGCTGTAACTCTATAGTGAAATTTACCTCCCGATGCGGTGGTAACCCTGGTAACTCATCCGGGAAGACATCCGCATAGTCACACACGACTCGAGGCAGACCCAATTCCTGTCTCTCCTCGTCCTCCAGTGTAAGGCTAGCAAGCCAACCTATCAATTGCCCGTGCCATCGGGAGTCATATACGGCATGGGGTAAGGCATTGTGTTTCTCCCCCTGAAACTTGAAACAAATCCCGTCTAAAGTGTAAGCTGTAACCCTCTTACGCTCGCAATCAATGACGACTTTATGTGCCGCCAACCAATCCATCCCGAGTATGACATCGAACTCCGTCATCTCGATAACCCTAAGGTCAACAGTAAGTTGGGTTCCTTCGATCTCCAACTCACAACCTCGACATATCTTGTCAATACAAACTCTGTCTCCTAGGGGTGAACTCACATACATGGGCTCATCCAGAGTCTCTGCCTCTATACCCAAGTCTCGTAGGCATGATGTAGCAATAAAAGAATGTGATGCACCAGAATCAAATAATATTTTTGTCCATAATCTAGAGAGAAGAAATGTACCCTGAATTACTGACTGATCTGCCGGTAAAGTCTGTGGTGTGATGGCGAAGACTCGCCCCTGGGTCCCTGAAGTCCCGGCCTGAAAGCCCTGTCCCCGGCCTCGGCCCATGCCCTGGCCTGACTGCGGAGTCCCCGCTCGTGAAGTGGTAGGGGCCTGTGCCGTACCCTGAAATTGCAACTGATTTCCCTGTCCCCTGGTGGGGTAGGGAGGAATGAAGTAGGTCTGTGGATGCCCCACTGATGATTGGGACTGAGATGCCCCGTAGCTCTGTGATCCTTGCCTCTGAGGACATTCTCTCTTCAAGTGTCCTGGCTGGTGACAGTAGTAGCATATCCGTGGGCCTCCCTGTTGTGTACCCGTGGAATTCTTCCCGCCTTGGGAAGATTGACCATAACCTTGGCCTTGACCCTGATAGCCTCGACCCTGTCCCTGTGATCCCTGTGGGGTAGAAATCCTCTGTCTCTTCCCCGAGCTAGTAGTGGAGGACTGTCCCTCCTTCTTCCTGTCCTTTGATCCAGCCTCCCGAATCCTCTTGGCATCTTCCACCTCTCTCTCTATAGCCATGGCTGTCTCGACCATCTCATCAAATTCGTGCAACCTGTGGCCAACAATCTTCCCGCGGATGGATAGCTTTAGGCCATTTTCAAACCTCCGTACCTTGGCCAAATCAGTGGCCACGTAGTCATCCGCAAAACGTGCCAATTCTGTGAACTTGGCCACGTACTGCATAACCGTCATCGCTCCTTGCTTCAAGTTTAGAAATTCATGGGCTTTGACTTCCCGAACAGCTGGTGGGAAATATTTCTTCATGAAGAGTTCTTGAAACTCTCCCCATGTCATCCTTCCGATGTCTATCGGCTTTGCCCATGTCCACCATTGATGGGCGTCTCCCTCAAACTGGAAAGTGGCCAATCGTATCTTTGTGGCATCAGATACAATCTCCATAGCTTCCAAAATTTTGTCCACCTGTTGGAACCAATTATCAGCTACCATCGGATCCCCTCCTCCTACAAAAGTTGGTGGGTTGTGGGACCTAAACTTCTGCAGGTTGTTCGAGCCTCCTTGGCCCACATTAGAACTGGCTTGCAAAAAGGTGGCGGTCATCGCGCCCATAGCCTCCATAAAGGCTTGTTGATCGAAAGCCGGTGGTGGTGGTTGGTTGTTTCGTCCACCCCGACGTCCCCTTCCTCTTGTTGCCATCTACACACACATAAGATAGCAATAGACCACTAACTTAGTATCTCAAGGTTAGGGATCAAAGTTAAAACAGTAGAATATATACCTATCGGTAAATGTGCAACCAATAGGCTTACACATCCTTTTCCTTCCCAACTCATGGTTTCTAACCATAGTACCTCATTCCTATATACATTTAATCATGCATATAATCTCATAACACATAGCATGAAAGATTTAATACATTTAACATGCAATACAAACTGGAAGCAATGACTTAAACCCATGCCCTGTAAGCCCTAGGTAAATCGTGAACCTAGGCTCTGATACCAAACTGTGACACCCCAAAGTCCGGGTGTCTGTAATTATCCGATTGGTTATCCATCGACCTGTGTAATACTGGTGGATATCGTGTAATTTGATACCACACCGTTATGCCCCATTTCTTGGGATCCATAACTTAACAAAATTTGGACAGAGTCTCCTTTGTACAAGGAGCTCTACCCAAAACGCAACCTGTACAACATTGACCACACCGGGTCTATCTATCCATTCACAATTATATAGTCTCGAATACTACCATAATCATTATCAGTACATACATTTATTCGTAAAAGAATAAATGTCCCAAAAGAGTCCCATATACATGCCTTTGTAAATATAAACAATGTTTGTTACAAAAATTACACAAGGCCAAAAGTAAGTATAAACAAGGGACTACAATGTCAAAAGAAAAGCCACAGACCGGCTCTGTCGTCAAAGCGGGCCCATGGCCTCGCCTTCGGTGGAAGCCTGTGCGATACCTGAAAAATGTTCCCATAAAGGGTGAGCTAACGCTCAATAGGGTAACGCCTATAGAGAATACCTCTCAACCTAAATGAATATGGAATGTCACATGCAACAATCATTTGATACATTCATTTAAATATGTCTATTATGATTGAATGTTATAGGTCATGTCATGCCATGAGATGAGACTCACGCAAGCAATACCAACCCCGAGCCCCATCCTGAGCTCCCATAACACATGCAATGTCATGCGTATGTATCCGAGCATTCCAAGCCCCCATCATTGGTGTTATGTACACTCAATGCTAATTAATTCATTTTCTTGTGTCTTTGTGGGGAGATGATTTATGGTATTACACCAATGGGACACCAACCATCAACGGATCTTCAGGACATCCCACCTGCGGCTCCGTTTCCGCCGTTACACTTTTTTGGAATTTCACCGCCGGAAAGTGTATAAACCAAGTAAGCGGGTCTTGCACCCGAGGGAGAATCTAGCCCTTCGTGCTGTCCCCAACACATTTATCCATTTAATTTCTCGTGCGACTCAACCGAACCTTGGTGCGACTTTTCCGAGTCCACGTTCAACCACCTACGTGGTGATTGATTTCATACCATGCATACACTCTCACCCATGTCAATGCCCATGAATGTAGTGCAACCCATGCATAATGAAATACAATGTAATGACATTTTAACACGATCTCAAGCATGTTATGTAAGATAATCAACTCAACTAACATACTTGTATTCACCTAGGCATTTAATCAAACACCTAAAGAGCACATCAATTTGCACAACTAGCATGCTATGACTTGCAACATGATAACATGTTTAACATAAGCACAAAGTCCACCAAAATAATCATATGTTAAATAATCATTTAACATATATATATTATTTCACAATCATATAACAAGTTAATAATTTTATTAAACTTGATCTTCCATTAAAATATAAAGTAATGCTAACATACAATTAACATGCTTTAAACTACTAACATTAACTTATACCAAGTTAATCACAATAGAATTTTATTAATCACAAGATTAATTATAAATTCTATATTTGACCCACTAGTCAAGACCTAACATGTGATATACACTCATAATCTACTCATTCCATATGTCATATTTTAAGTTGAAATTAAATCTAAATAGGGGAAACCCTACCTCTCGTAGCGTGAGACCACTTATAAGAACGCCAAGGAAGCCCAAATTTAGCTTCCTAAGTTTTAGGTCTGGATTATCGGCTTTGAGATACCTTCGAAGAAAAATACGATCTTTGGTGTGGTTGCGTAGCTCTCGCTGAGTAGAGCAACTTTAGTTCTTGGCCCGAAACGATTAAACGGTTAAATTTTCCTAGATCTGAGAAGGAAGAAAAGAGAAAAAAAATAAAAAAACTCTCTGTTTATTTTTCCTCACTCTCTCTTTCTCACCGGCCGTAGAACACCCAAAAAGTGGAAGACTTGAAAGTCTTCCACTTATATATGTATATATATATTATTATTATTTTTTTTTAAATTTACGTTTTTGACCCATAATTTAACAATTAATTATTATTTTACCCTTTTATTTTTATTAGGATTAATAATATATATATTTTTTTTTTTCGGGTTTTACAGTATTTCTGAAGTGGATATATTGATGGGGAAGAGTGGGGGGCCAAAAAGCAGTTCAGCGAGTCAAGGAAGCAACCATGGCAGATCAAAAAATGCTGAGGGAGCTAGAGATTTTGAAGCCCAAGCGAGGAGGTCCTTTGGCGAAGCTAGCGGGCTACTGGGCGATGCCTTTGGGTGAGATGGAGAACTAGGTAGCGCTTTTGGGCGAGATGGAGAGTTGGACAGCATTAGAGGTAAGAGGGGTGGCGCCCATTGAATGAGTGATGCCATGAGAGGCGAAGGTAGGGGTGGCTTTGGTGCTGTTGGCAATGGAGGGCAGGTAGACGACGCCATCGTGGCAGGCGAGGCAGGCGGCAACAGTGGGCAATTGGGAGGTGCCCAAGGCGTTGAGGTAGGTGGTGCCTAAGGCGCTGAGGCAAGCGGCGCCCAAGGTGCTGAGGTAAGCAGCGCCCAAGGCATTGAGGTAGGCGGCGCCCTAGGTGTTGAGGCAGACGATGCCTTTGGGTGCTCGGGTATCCAAAAACAACGAGAAAATATTCTTTAGACGGGTAAAATATTCTTCAAAATTTTTTTCTAAGCCCTCATAAAATCTCCCATCATCAACCTTAATAGATATTAGTATTCTCTTGACACCGAATTTGATTCTGTCATGGTTTTGTTTGTTGGCAGACACTCATTCTAACGAGCACATCATAAGGGAGGTTACTCGAGATACTGGGCGAGGCAAGTGGTCCACTGGAAATAATGGTTTGAAGGTAACCTCCATATTTAGCTCTATTGATTGTGACGAGGATATTGTTGGTATTGTATCTTCATATTGCATCCCTCCCACTGTAAAATGTCATCACGCGGAGGAGGATGAGCCAGCATGTTGTGACTCCTCGGGCAAGATTATCCTTTATGAAGATATCTTAGAGGCGGGCTTGATGTTCCCAATACCCGAGCCCATATGTCGAGTCCTGGGACATCTATCATTGGCTCCTGGGAGGTTGGCCCCCAACGGGTGGAGGGTGATTCTAGCGTTCTTCTCACTATGACGACTAGTTCTTGGTAGCGACACCCATCCTCTTTTCGAGGAGTTTTTGGCCACGTATGTGCTCTTGGAGAACCCCATCCCTCATCAGGGGTGGTATTGTTTCGCCCCAAGGTTGGGCAAGTTCATTACTGGATTTCCTTCAAACTACCATAATTAGGTTCTTTTTCGTTGGAGGAGAATGGGCCACCGAGAGTGATCGTGACCTGGTGCCTTCGGGGTGGAACATCGTCCCCAGGACCAAGTTAGATAAGGATTTAATTTTTGATTTTACTTCTACTTGTCACATATCTGCTCTTATTGTGCGATTGACTTCTTTGTAGCTCCACCGACATTATCCGCAGAGCAAGAAAGTAGACTCTAGATGGTATGCGATCATCCTTTCAAGGAGTTCTCGGGGATTATATCTGCGTTAGGTCACTCCAAGGCTACTCCCAGGCCAAAGAGGAAAGGTATCTGATCTTTCATATAGACTCTTTATGGTTACAACGTCGTAGGATTTTTATCTCACACTGATTCTACAGGTACCTACATTGATAGAACGGTGATGGTGGTTGTCTATGCTTCTAGGGTGGCGTCTTCCCCTCCTTCTTTTGAGAGGGTGAAGTCTGATGCCCCCGGTGTTTCTTAGTTAAGGTTTGTCGACCAGGATAGTCCTCGAGAGGTGGGACTTGGTGATGCCCCCACTCATTCTACTGTGGTACCATCGCCTTCCAAAGTTCATTCCAGTATAGCCATTGGGATTGAGGCTTTAGTTCAGTCTCCTACGAGGATCGAGGCTCCGCTTGGCTGTCCTGCTTTTAACAGTGGTTTGGTGTCCATGTTGCATGACGTGAACTTGGCCAAGGAGCAACTTTGGGGGTTTGTGACTCATGTGGAGATCCAGAAGGTTGCCTTTTGAGGTCTAGAGGGCATTATTGACATTGCTATTGAGGGCTTTGCCTCGGTATGCCATTTATTCTCCTTTGGTTTCGTACCTGACTTCTTTCTTTCATATTCTGCCTTTTGAATGCTTATAGGTGGCTGCTACTTTTTCCTGCTTGTTTTCAAGTATTATGAAGCTTAGAGAGACATTTAATGGTCAGACAGCGGAGGGCAGACACGAAAGGTTGCTGAAGAGTAGATGGGGCTCGAGTGCTAGGTGTGAAAGAATGCTAAGGAACAGTCAAGGCTAGCACACGAGAGAGCTGCCATACTTGAGACCGAGCTTCAGGCGTCCTGTGAGAAGGCTGCCCAATTGGAGGCTAATAGAGAGGTTGTCTGCGTGAGAACAGAGACAGAGCTGCGAGCATCCCGTGAGAGGGTTGTTGTAGCAGAGGTTGACCTTCGAGCAACTCTTGAGAGAGCTACCAAGGCAGAGAAGAAGAGGGATGCTGCTGATAGGGTCATGGCAAACGCCTTTATTGATGGCTATGAGGAGCTCAAGGGGAAGATCTCAGCAGCTTTTCCCGTTTATGACTATTCTAGCTTCGTCCCTTATGAGGCTCTAGGGACTGATGACGAGGATGTGAGCAATGATGGGAGCAGAGGCACTGAGTGATGTTAAGAGCATGATATCTTTGTATTTATGTTTTTGTTGCTAGGTCATGTTCTATCTTTTGTAAAAGCTTCATGAACTTCTATGAGATACAACTTTTTAAAAAAATATTACAAAATTTTATTTTATAATCCGAAGTAACTATTAAGGGAAATTGACCAAAACAAAAATAGATAATCTAAATGGTGACTACTGACTTATACACTCATTGTCTTATCCTCAGTTACTGGTAATATTTCTTTAGGCGCTCTGCGTTCCATGGATGGGCTAGGACTTTCCCCTCAGAATTTTGAATTCTATAAGTGCCCAGTCTTACCACTTCCGTGACCGTATAGGGTCCTTCCCAATTAGGTCCTAGACCTTTTTGAGAACTAAGTCCTCGGGCAAGAAGGAGCGAGGCTTCACCTTCAAGTTGTAGTATTTGGTCATGCCACGCTTGTTCTCTGCATTCCTAAGCATGACTATTTCCTTCTCATTCTCTACCAAGTCGAGGTTGATGCGGATGCCTTCTTCATTATTGATAGGGTCATGGTGCTGGACCCTAAAGGAGTGTACCCTGATCTCGACTGGTATGACCGCCTCCGTTCCGTAGGCTAGGGAAAAATGGGTCTCACCTGTAAGGCTTTTTGCTGTCGTCTGGTAAGCACACAACACTCCCAGGAATTTGTCTACCCATCGTCCTTTCGCACTCCCCAATCTGGTTTTCAAATTGTGGAGGATGGTCCTGAAGGTGACCCCTGCTTGCCCGTTTGCTTGTGGATGAACGGGGCTGGAATGAGGCTGCTTGATCTGTAGGTCAACACAGAAGCTGTTAAGGAGTTTGTTGTCAAACTGCTTGGCATTGTCACTCACAATGGTGTGAAGTATTTCGAAGCGACAGACTATACTCTTCTATATGAAGTCTTTTATCTTCTGGTCTATTATCTTGGCTAAGACATCGGCTTCTGCCCACTTAGTGAAGTAGTTAATGACTATTGCTACAACTTTAGAATTGACCACCCAAGTGCAGGTTGTGCGAGGTAATAAATTTCTCGAGAGTCCGAGGTCGGACCACAGGGAATTGAGAAAAACTTAGAACACCAAGAAAAATAAAAGAAAATTATTTTGAAGAAATTGTTGTAGATATTTTGAAATTTGGTTTTAAAACAATAATTGAAAATACTAATGCAACGGGGATACCCTTTCAAATTCACACAATAATTATTAATGATTTGGTTTTTGAACTCAATTGAGAATCAACTGAGGAGTGATTCTAATCAGAATATTTAGCGGTGATAATATAAAAACATCAAAAGTTATAATTAATGGATTATCTGAATAAATATAAGAATTTACTTATAGATCATAAACATTTATCGTGCCCGGAGTTTACGATAAATTAAGCTTTCTAATAGGTAAATCTTATATTATTGCAAATAATAAATCAACTATTTATGAGAAATTCTAATTAATTAATTCAAGCATGAAATAACCAGTTATTTGACTTGTAGGGAATCTCAAGCATTCAATGTACATGACACAACGAATCAAAAAATTATACAGAGCAAAAACTTTATTAGAAGACAAGAATTAAATTAAAAGAATGAATCATGCATTAAAAAAAACATTGAATCAATAATAAGTACCGTGCTTCATTGAAAGTATTTCCCTTAGCTTTAGTTGAGCTTTTAGCAAGCCATAGAACTAAAACAAAAAAACTAGAAAAGAAAAGATAGGAAAAAAATAATAATTTCTAAATGAAAACCCTTATTTATACTAAAATAAATCCTAAGTATAGATAGGAGATATAAGGTTGGCTTGGAAGGAATTTCTTTCTAAAAAGAAGTCTTGTAAAGTTAAATCTTGTGCATAAAATCTTTGGGGAGCGGGTATAAAATCTATCCAGATTTTGAACTTAAATTTCACATATTTAGAGACTGAATCAAGAAAATTTCATGAAATACATTTTTGTAGCCCTTGGAGTCTTCTTTCCAATCCCTCAAAAATCAAGTAAATCGAATTTTAGAGTCAAAAGTTATGACCAAAATACTGAAGACGTGTCAAATCTTTATCTTTTAAGAAACTTTTCTAATTCAACTCTAAATGAGTTTTCTTATAACTTAGACTTTTATAAGGATTAAATTGCTGTCATATCTTCAAGTCTTCCTATTTCAATCTTGACTCTTCAATCTTTATCAATTGTGAGTCTTTCTCTAGTAATTGTTTCACTTGCATTATCCATTATTATTTTAAATCAACCAATTTACCTGTAAAATAAACCAAACAACTAAAAAAAGTATCAAACTAAAAAATCAAGGAATTTAATACATTTAATCGCAAATAATATGTAATTAACCAATCATTAAATATAATTAAATAGTAATTTTGATGATTAATCACACTCCCCAACCTAAATATTATTAGTCCCTAGTAATACATAGATCCTAAAATCTAAAAACTAAAAATAAAATAACCTAACAAAATAAAACACAAATCCATTTTCGTAGGACTCACGATTACATTTAGCATATTCAACAAGTCTTTAAATCCCTAGGTTTTCCCTAGTGGATGAGTATAGTTTCGTGAAGGTTTTCAGAGATGATACCCACAAACATCACCCTGTGATTAAATATCTGAATAATAATTTTATAACACAAATTACCACCACAATATAAAAATTTTGAGCTACAAGCCTTTTTAAAAGCACATGCAAAACAAAATATATAACTTTACACTATATAAATGTATGAACTTATCATGTTCCCATATAACCTTGTGTGTAGTGTGAACTGATTATACCAAGTCAATAATTTATCTAATAATCACCTATACAACTATCAACTATTTGTCTTAATGCCAAATCTCTCAAGAAAATTTCACTCATAAAAGANGAACTTAAATTTCACATATTTAGAGACTGAATCAAGAAAATTTCATGAAATACATTTTTGTAGCCCTTGGAGTCTTCTTTCCAATCCCTCAAAAATCAAGTAAATCGAATTTTAGAGTCAAAAGTTATGACCAAAATACTGAAGACGTGTCAAATCTTTATCTTTTAAGAAACTTTTCTAATTCAACTCTAAATGAGTTTTCTTATAACTTAGACTTTTATAAGGATTAAATTGCTGTCATATCTTCAAGTCTTCCTATTTCAATCTTGACTCTTCAATCTTTATCAATTGTGAGTCTTTCTCTAGTAATTGTTTCACTTGCATTATCCATTATTATTTTAAATCAACCAATTTACCTGTAAAATAAACCAAACAACTAAAAAAAGTATCAAACTAAAAAATCAAGGAATTTAATACATTTAATCGCAAATAATATGTAATTAACCAATCATTAAATATAATTAAATAGTAATTTTGATGATTAATCACACTCCCCAACCTAAATATTATTAGTCCCTAGTAATACATAGATCCTAAAATCTAAAAACTAAAAATAAAATAACCTAACAAAATAAAACACAAATCCATTTTCGTAGGACTCACGATTACATTTAGCATATTCAACAAGTCTTTAAATCCCTAGGTTTTCCCTAGTGGATGAGTATAGTTTCGTGAAGGTTTTCAGAGATGATACCCACAAACATCACCCTGTGATTAAATATCTGAATAATAATTTTATAACACAAATTACCACCACAATATAAAAATTTTGAGCTACAAGCCTTTTTAAAAGCACATGCAAAACAAAATATATAACTTTACACTATATAAATGTATGAACTTATCATGTTCCCATATAACCTTGTGTGTAGTGTGAACTGATTATACCAAGTCAATAATTTATCTAATAATCACCTATACAACTATCAACTATTTGTCTTAATGCCAAATCTCTCAAGAAAATTTCACTCATAAAAGATTTTCTCAGATTATAGTAACTATTCCCTCAAATATCACATGTGAGAAGAAGATATTTAAATCAAAACAAAATAATGCTCACATGTTCCATTAAAAAAAATGTAATCTAAAAGAAAAGGATTTGACATAGTCTCATAAAATAAAATCAACACACAATATATAAACAATCACTATTCTCTTCTTTTTTTCACACAACTCATGCATCCACTAATACACTCTTGAGATCAGATAGGACTTTATTTAAGGTTGTAATAGGGCCTTGGAATTAGGGTTTTGAAATGAAGGATATTCAGGAATTCAAAAAGTCTATCCCGAGAGAACATGTACATTACACAACCAAACTTCTTTTCATAACCTTTCATTCTTCACCCTTTAGAAGCACAATTTACAACACTTGCTCATATTTTTTCAAAACCATGTTTGCTATTATTTTTATTTTTTTTTCAATCTGCTAGACATATAGTCTTTTTTTTTTTCCACTTTTTTTCTTTTTCTTAGCAAGACAGCTGAATGTATATACTTTTTTTTTTCGTAAAACATCTAATGCAAGTATTCACAAGTATGCAATTTTATTTTTTTCACTATCGTTGAACATCTTTTCTAAACCAACATTTCCCAAATTACATAAACAATAAAAAGCTCAATCTTGGGATAACTAAAGGTAAATGATATTTTTTTTAGTGGCTTGATTATTATATGTTGGGTATAAAAAAATAAAATTTTGCTTCAAAGGATCAATCATGGCTTCTAGTGATAATAATATTCAAAAAATAAGGCTTAGGCTCAAACAATATCAAAGATGACCTAAAATCATATCTCAAGAGTTTTTGATAACACACTTTTCATACAAATAATTTAAAGTCAAGCAATCATTCATAATATTGGTGTTGATCAAAACAAAAATAATTAGACTATTGAGGGAGATTAACTGAATAAAAATATTCTTTTATTGAGTAAATGTAAATAACCCTCCAAGAAAGATTGGATCAAAACTCATTAGGGTTTTTATGCATCTCCACTATATGTTTCAAGTATTCAAGATAAAATACTTAATGAATTTTCAACTTGGTAAAATCTAAAGCGCACAGATTGTGATTTTTTTATAAGAACATGATATGAGATACAAAAGTATAAATTAAATTTCTATGTGATGCTTAAACAGTTACAAATTTAGAGCTAAATAAATTATTTGTATACTGTGGTGTCAAATTATGCATAAAAATGTTATTTAGATATTTAATAACAAATTTTTTTATATATATTTTTAAAATTTTTTTTAGACTAAAATTTAAATAAACTAGAAATTGTCACAACACAAAATACATCCACACACCCCAACCTAAATTTAACATTGTCCCCAATGTAAAAATAAATACTTTAATGCTTAATAAAAATAATGAATAAAGATCAAAGAGATATAAATACCTAGTACCGCAACAACTTTAAAGCCTAAAAATAAAAACTCAACAAACAAACAAAAATTATAAATTGAAAGAAACAGAAAAAAAAATCAAAATTAAACAAATAAAATAAAATAAAATCTAACTATAATGTAAAAATAAAAATAAAAGCTCACACTCAGTTTGCCTTAAAGTCAGATTTGAATATGCGACCATTCAAATCTTCCTTCAAGTCAAGCTTGAGAGCTTTATCACTAGATAGAACTGGTGGATTGATTTTTTATGGAAGTTCTTCAAATTTATGTCTCCATTCCTTCATTTCAAGAACCTATGAATAATTTAACAAATTAGTCAATTCAGAAGTTTTAGAATTATGTTCATTCAACTCTAGCAAAGAATTTTGTTCTAGCAAGCATGCTTCAAGTGGATCAAACAAAGAAGAATCATATACTCTGCTTGGAACAAGAGACTCAATTATATTAATCTCATGCACATCCTTATCAATATCCACTGGTTGTTTGCACACATTAAAAATATTAAGCTCTAATGTCATATTCTCAAAAGTTAACTTTTTCACACCATTCCTGCAATTAATTAGGGCATTTGAAGTAGCTAAGAATGGTCTGCCTAATATAACAGGAATTTGTGCATTAAAACTTAACACAGGTTGAGTATCTAAAATTATAAAATCCACTAGAAAGTAAAAATTATCAACCTGTACTAAAACATCCTCCACCATACCCCTCGGTATTTTTACTGATCAGTCAATTAATTGAAGTGAAACCAAAGTGGGTTTTAACTCTCTTAACCCTAATTGTTCATGTGCTGAATAAGGGAACAAGTTCACACTAGCTCCTAAATCTAATAAAGCCTGTTCAATTTTGTGGTTACCTAAAACACAAAAAATTGTGGGGCAACCTAGGTCTTTATATTTTGGTGGAGTCCTATGTTGTATGATGGAAGATACCTGCTCAGTCAAAAATACATTCTGTTGCACATTTAATTTCCTTTTAACAGTACATAATTATTTCAAAAATTTTGAATAAGAAATTATTTATTTAATGACATCCAATAAGGGAATGTTGATTTTTACCTGCTTAAAGATCTCTAACATATCATTATGCATATTTGGCCTGGTAGAGGTAAACAATCTTTGTGGGAATGGTGGAGGTATGACATACTTCTTAGGCTTATTGATTTCGGAGTGATTAAGTTTATCACCACTTTCTGTAGGTTTTGAAATCTGCTCAGATTCTTGAATTTTAGAAGAAATAGTTTTATCAATTTCTTTCCCACTACGGAGTGTGGTGATAGACTTTACCTACTCATGCATAGTATCAGAAGTGCCAGTTTCATTCACATTAAATTGACTATGTGGAATTGGTTGTGGTTGTGCTGGGAACTTACCTTTTTCCTGATGACAATGGTCAATAGTCAATTTAGTAATTGCACTCTTAATATCTTTAATAGCCTGAGTAGTTTGTCTGTTGTAATTATTCTGACTTTGCAAGAATTGTGACAACACATCCTCAATATTCTTCTTAGGAGGTGGAACATGTGGTGTAAAGTTAGAGGAATTTTGTTAAGGTGGTTGTGATGCATGAGTGTCATTCTTCCAACTAAAATTAAGATAATTTTTTCACCCCGGATTGTATGTATTCAAATAAGGATTATTATAAGGTCTTGAAAAAATGTTCGCAACATTTACTTGATCATGCAAAACTTCTTTTAAAACTGGCCATGTTAGACACTCCTTCATAGGGTGTCCAGGGATCTCACAAAAACTACAAACCTCCTCAACGGGCATTATGACATCTACCCTCCTGGCTAAGGTGGCAATTTTAGCCCCTAGGTCATCCTCTTCCCTCAGTGGGTATTTACCCCCACTTGATGATGATGATTGTGTAGTCTTACCTTTAGTAGGTTCTTGAGATGTAATATCCCAAAATTGTGCATTATCGGCTAATTGGTATAAAAAATCTAAGGTCTCGTCAGGTTCCTTATTCATAAAATCACCATTACACATCATTTCTACAAATTGACGCATTTGTGAACTCAACCCTTCATAAAAGAAACTTATCACACACCAGCTTTTATAACTATGATGTGGACAAGATGCAAGGAGGTCTTTAAATCTATCCCAACTTTGATAAAAATTTTCAAACTATTTTTGAGAAAATTTCATGATTTGTCTTTTGACAGAGTTTGTGCGATGCGTGGAAATTTTTTTTTTTAGAAATTATTTTTGCATCTCAGGCCATGTACCTATGGTTCTAGATCTAAGTGAATATAACCAAGTCTTAGCCCTTTCCTATAATGAAAACGGAAACAACTTTAACCTGATTGTATCCAATGAAAGATTCTGATCATGGAACGTAGCACATACTTCCTCTAATTCTCTAATATGTAAATAGGGATTTTATGACTCTAAGCCAAGAAATTTTGGGAGTAATGGAATCATGTCACGTTTGAAAACAAAATTTGTGGAATTTAGTGGAAAAATAATACATGAGGGTGCAGTGTGACGTACGGGTTGTAGATAATCACGCAAAGTCTGACCATGATTAACATTCAGATTATCAACATCATTCTCATCATGATTACTTACGCTATCCTCGTGCTCCTCATATTAAGGTAAATTATTTTTTCTATTATCATTAGGATCAACAGCCATTGTATGAGAAGTATGATTTGAATCAGATGAATCAAATAAATTTTCAAACAGAGTATCTAAATCTTCTCTTATCAAACGGCCACTCAAATCACGATGCCAAAAACTCATAAAATAAATAAATAAATAAAACAAAAAACTAAATTAAATAACAAAAAAAAATTGCAATAAAATGAATAAAATAAATAAAAATTATAACGAATTTACCGAATCTCTGACGAATCGCAAATACCAAAAATCTCGAAAGATGTGATGGCTCCTTGTCTTTCAACTCCTCGGCAACGGCGCCAAAAACTTGCTACAACTTTAGAATTGATCACCAAAATGCAGGTTGTGTGAAGTAATAAATTTCTCAAGAGTTCGAGGTCGAACCACAGAGAATTGAGAAAAACTTAGAACACAAAAAAAAAATAAAAGAAAATTATTTTGAAGAAATTGTTGTAGATATTTTGAAATTTGGTTTTAAAACAATAATTGAAAATACTAAAGTATCGGGGATACCCTTTCAAATCCACACAGTAATTATTAATGATCCGATTTTTGAACTCAATTGAGAATTAACTGAGTAGTGATCTCAATCAGAATATTTAGCGGTAATAATATGAAAACATCAAAAGTTATAATTAATGGAATATCTGAATATATATAAGAATTTACTTGTAGATCACAAGCATTCACCGTACCCGGAGTCTATGATAAATAAAGTTTTATAATAGGTAAATCTTATATTATTGCAAATAATAAATCAATTATCTTATGAGAAATTCTAATTAATTAATTCAAGCATAGAATAATCAGTTATTTGACTCGCAGGGAATCTCAAGCATTCGATGTACATGACACAACGAATCAAAAAATTATACAGAGCAAAAACTTTACTAGAAGACAAGAATTAAATTAAAAGAATGAATCATGCATTAAAAAGAACATTGAATCAATAATAAGTACTATGCTTCATTGAAGATATCTCCCTTAGCTTTAGTTGAGCTTTTAGCAAGCCATATAACTAAAACAAAAAAATTAAAAAAAAAAGATAGGAAAAGAATAATAGTCTCTAAATGAGAACCCTTATTTATGCTAAAATAAATCCCAAGTATAGATAGAAGATATAAGGTTGGCTTGGAAGGAATTTCTTTTCAAAAAAAAGTCTTGTAAGGTTAAATCCCGTGTATAAAATCTATCCAGATTTTGAACTTAGATTTCACATATTTAAAGGTTAAATCACGAAAATTTTATGAAATACACTTTTGTAGCCCTTGGAGTCTTCTTTCCAACCCCTCAAAAATCAAGTCAATTAAATTTTGGAGGCAAAAGTTATGACAAAAATACTGAAAATGTGTCAAATCCTTATCTTCTAGGATACTTTCTTAATCCAACTCTAAATGAGTTTTCTTCCAACTTGGACTTTTATAAGGATTAAATTGCTGCTATATCTTCAAGTCTTCCTATTTCAATCTTGACTCTTCAATCATTATCAATTATGATTTTTCCTCTACTAATTGCTTCATTTACATTATCCATTATTATTTTAAATCAACTAATTTACCTGCAAAGTAAACCAAATAACTAGAAAAAGTATTAAACTAAAAAATTAAGGAATTTAACAAATTTAATCACAAATAATATGTAATTAATTAATCATTAAATATAATAAAATAGTAATTTCGATGGTTAATCAGCTATCACTACGAACTTACACTGGCCCCGACTTACGGGTAGGAGACCTAGGATGTCGATCCCCCACATGGAGAAGGGTAATGGGCTCTGAATTATGGTGAGCTCTTCAGGTGGATGTCTGGGCACAGTCGCAAAGCATTGACACTTATCGCATTTCCTAACAAACTCTCGGGCATCTCTGATCAGGCTAGGCCAATAGTAACCTTGCCTTACTGCTTTGTGGGCTAGTGCACACTCTCTCGAGTGATTTTCACATATCCCCTCGTGGATTTCCCTCATGGTGTAATTGTCTTCCTCGGGGTAAGATAGTGGAGAAGTGGCAATGAGTAACTCTTTTTTGTAGAGTGTCACGTAAGATGACATACTTGGATGCTCTCATCCTCAACTTTTTGGCTTTCACTAGGTCGTCTGGAAGAGCGCCCTCCTCTAGGTAGGCTTGGATGGGTGTTATCCAGTTGGCTTCCGGGGATGTACAATTAACATAGTCCTCGTCTATCTTGAAGGTGTTTAGCTCAGACTGGTGGCCTGTCAGTACTGAGCTCATGAGTATGTTGACAGAGGCAAATTTGTCGAGGGCGTCTGCCATGGAGTTCTCCTATCGGGGCACATGGTAGATTTGGAAGTAGGTAAACCTTTTTAATAGAGCCTGGAACACTGACAGGTATTCTTGCATTTTCTCATCCTTTGCTTCAAATTCTCCCTTTATCTAGTTGATTATCAGTTGTGAGCCACTGTAGGCTGTCAGGCAGAGGGGCTCATATTCAGCTTGGTTATTTGATGTAGAAAAGTGGAGGGAGACGACATACTTCAGCGAAGTGCCATAGGGGCTGATCAACACCAGTCCCATGCCTCCGCCTTTGCTGGTGGAGGACCTATCCACGTAGAGTCTCCAACTTGGTACAGTAGATGGCAGTAAGGGCATGGAGGATTTATGTAAAGTAGACACAAGGGAGTCAGGCGCCTCTAGTTTGAGAGTGTGGTCTCTCAGGGACTGTGGAGTGGAGGCTATATGTACTGAGTAGGTGGGCACAGGGGTGTGTGATACTTCATCCTAGGACTCGTGTGGTGGGGGTAAACTTAGCCACAAAGTTTGCAAGTGCTCTTGCTTTGATGGGCGCCCTCGACTTGTACTGCATATCGAACTCACTTAACTCAATGACCCACTTGAGTAGTCGGTCGGACACATTGGGCTTTTTCAAAATTCTTTTGAGTGGTTGATCTATCACAACCATGATGGCGTGACTCTGAAAGTAGTGGCGTAGACGCCTGGTGGCGGAGACAAGTGCGAAAGCCAACTTTTCAAGTTCTGAGTACCTTATCTCTGCCCCTCGGTATGCCCTACTAACATAGTACACAATCTTCTAGATGCCTCCATCTTCCCGGACGAGGACAGAGCTCACAACAAAGGGTGAAGATGAGAGGTAGAGATATAAGGTTTCTCCCAGTTCAACATGGGAGAGCAAAGGTAGTGTGACGAGGTAGGCCTTGAGCTTCCAAAAGGTTTCCTCTTCATCTGGTCTCCACTGGAAAGACTTGTGAAGAATTTTAAAGAAAGGCAAACATTTATCTACTGATTTCTGCTGATTTAGAGACAAACTTGTTGAGGGCTGTTATCCTCCCATTAAGACACTGGATTTCCTTTACCGAGGTTAGGGACTTCATCTCCTAGACGGCTCTGATCTTGTTCGGGTTGGCTTCAATGCCCCTTTTGTTGATCATGAAGCCTAAGAATTTTTCTGAACTAACACCAAAGGAGCACTTTTCAGGATTTAGCTTTATCATGTAGGCTCTCAATACATCAAAGGTTTTCTGGAGGTATTTCACATGGTCTATTGTAACCATACTCTTCACCAACATATCATCTACGTAGATCTCCATAGTCTTCCCAATATGAGCCTCGGACATCTTGATCACCAGGCGTTAATATGTGGCTCCCGCATTCTTAAGTCTAAAAGGCATCACCCTGTAGCAGTAGGTGCCCTTCAGGGTGATGAATGAAGTTTTCTCCTGGTTTAGAGGGAACATGTTGATCTGGTTGTACCCCAAAAAAGCATCTAGAATACTCATGAGCTAATGTCCCACAATGACATCAATAAGGAGATTGATGCATGGGAGATGATAGTTATTTTTAGGACAAGTTTTGTTGAGCTCTGTGAAATCCACGCAGAGGCACCACTTTCCATTGGCCTTCGTAACCATCACTACGTTGGATAGCTAGTCTGGGTAGGCTACCTCCCTTCTTGACCCATTCTTCAGTAGCTTCTCCACTTCCTTTTCCATGGCTTGGCCTCTCTCCGTACTTTTATTCCTCAACTTTTGGTGGACGGGCTTGTACTTGGGATTGACGTTGAGTCAATGGGAGGCCATTTCAGGGTAGATGCCCTCCAGGTCTTCATGGGACCAAGCGAGATATATGTGTTTTCGTATAAGGAAGTCTATCAAGTCGGATGTTTGCTCTTGGGAAAGTGAGGAACCTAAATAGACTCTCCTCTCTGGAAGGTTCTCGTCCACCACTACTAGCTAAACTTCTTTTGTTGGTTCCCCTATCTCCAAAGTGCTGTCATCTCTCGGGTCAAGTACTTCAACTTGGAGAGTCTCGTGTGGCCTTTTGGCCCTCATAGAAGTCACATAGCACTCTCGGGGGGAGACTTGGTCTCCTCTGATCTCCCCAATCCCACTGGTGATTAGGAAACAAAGGAGAAAGTGGTAGGTGGATGGCACTGCCCTTAAGGTGTTGAAGGCAACGCGTCCAAGAGTGATATTATACGTAGAAGGACAGTCAAGTACAATAAAATTTATCATGATGGTGGAACTTCTCGCTATTGTTCCTACTGTGACCTGTAGGGTGATAGAACCCAAGGGGTAAACCCTTTCTCCCGCGAAACCAACAAAGGGAGTCTTGACGGGTTGTAATCTCTCCCTGCTCAAATGAAGGTTGTCAAAAGGCTAGTGTAAACAGAATATCGGCTGAGCTGCCGCTATCAACCAAGATCCTTTTAACTTGGTAGTTGGCTACCATCAAGGTTAAGACTAGATGATTATCATAAGGGACTTGGATCCCCTTAAGGTCCTTGTCTGAGAAGGTGATGACCTCTTTTTCCCCGTGCTAGGGTGTCTTCATTGGGAGAGAGTCATGTGACTTTGCCTATTTGGCATTTTGGTTGTGCACTTTTCTGGCAGAGTCGGAGTCATTTCCTCCTTCTAACCCTTCAGTGATAGTCTGGATCTCATTGAGGGGCTATTGGCACTCTCGATCCTCCTGATTCTGGTAGGGTGGTGGAGCCGATCATCGGCCAGCAACGTACTATCTCAGCTGGCCACGCTGAATAAGCTCCTCGATCTACTTCTTTAACTGGAAGTAGTCGTCAGTGTTGTGGTCGTGTTCGCGGTGGAAGTGACAATACCTGCTAGGATTTCTGTGGTTCAGGTCAGATTTCATTTTTCTGAGTTAGCGAAGCATGGGGTCACCCTGTATCTGGAATATGATGTGCTCCACTGAGGAGTTGAGGGGCGTGAAAGACTGTCATTCTCTTGGGGGTACTAGACCAAAACAGTCCTTGATAGAGACTCTCTCAATTTTCTTCCTCTTGTTTTCTGCCTCCCGCTTGTCTTTGTGGGTGTCATTCCTTTTTTTTCCTCCTTGGGAAGACTCATCTCGACGGGCCTTAGTGACATCCTCGGTGTTCATGTACTTCTATGCCCTTGAAAATAGCTCAGGCATGCTAGAGGTGTGGCTTCTTGAGGACGAAGAACATAAAGCTGGAGGAGCGCAGATCAACAATAAATGTGGTCAGGGCTACCTTATTGTCTAGCTCCTCGATCTGGAGAGCCTTCTTATTAAAACGAGTGAGGTAGCTCCTGAGGCTTTCATCCTAGTTGTTTGAGAGATTTATAGGTGTTAAGATGATCCAGAGGGTCTTTGGTACCATTGAAGATCTCGATGATAGCCATCTTGAACTTCGAGAGTAAGGGGTAATTGACAATATCTACAATGAACGGGATATCAGTGCGTCTTATCAAGTAATTCACCGTCTTGGGCACCTGTGCCTTGATGGCATTGAGGGCATCACTGAGTTGATTTTCCTCCTCTCTGATCTTCTCGTCCTATTGGTTGGGGACATCCTCCATCGAGTTGTTATAATGGCTTCCATGATCGGTATTTTGGCCTTCTCTTTTGTCTTCCTACGCAGTTACATAAGAAGGGGGAACATGTGAGCTTCCTGCGCACTGAGGAGGGACTCCTGGGCGAGGGGCACCCTGACGTTGCTCGGGGGCATTCTAGTGAGGGGCCCCATGGTGGGGGGCTGTTTGGCGCCAAGAGTGGATAGGTTGTTGTGCTTCTCCCATTAGAGGGTGTTACCCCCTTAGCCATTGGCAACATTCGGCATCGGGTAGCCTCGCCCATAGGCACCCATGCCTTAGCCAAAAATGGCAAAAGTCCCATGCATGACTGAGGGAGACAGTCTATACACGTGGGCACAAGTTAGCATGCAAGCAAGGAAACGAATGACTTGAATTGTGGGGTGATGCTAGCTTGAATAATGAGCCATGGGCTGGGCCATGGTTAGGCACGAGTGTAATGCAATTCGAATGCTGAGGGCTCCTGACACATGCACAACATGTTAGGAAGTTGAGCATGTGCTCTACAGATGGAGGCAGTTCTTGGCAGCTTTCTGGCAAGTGCACAGCATGTGGGATCTCTGTCAGATTCAGACAAGTATGCAGACACCAGTTATAACTTCCTTGTCATCCAATCACAATAGACCTCTTGTAGCATTTGAATTACAGACATGTGCCTCAGCAGTTGGGCTTGTAACTGCCACCTTGAATATTATAAATAGGGTGTTTGAGGTTTGTAGTGCAGCAAGAGAGTTGGCACATTTTTGTAAACAGACCCCAAGATTGAGTTCCTTATACTTTATTGAGAAAGAAAGGTTTGGCTGTTGGCTGTAAATTCTGTGTGCCTTGTCTGTGTGTTTACTTACTGTCCATTCTCTATTCTATGTGTATTATGTGTGTATTCTGAGTGTTTGGCTGAGATTAAGTGTTGAATCTTAGTGCCATCATAAGGCAGAAATTTGGTGAGAAATTTAACCCCGTGACAATTGGTATCAGAGCTTCAGTTTGCGATCATGACTAGTGAAAACGCTGCTAAATTGTGAGAACGTATTGCCCGTCTCGAAGATTTTTTGGGCACCCCTTAGACTGATGGTGCAACCAGCATGGCTGTGTAGATGGAGTAGCACGCTATTCAAATTACGGGATTGCAGATGGCTTTTGATAGTTACGTGACTGACACTGATGCAAAGATTGTGACAATGATGGAGGATATCATGTCTCTCACAGACGCTGTCAAAACGAATTTGAAGGATCTTGAAGATGAAGTGTCCCTGGTGAAGAGGGCCATAAATTCTCTTCCTACTGTGGGCGAGACATCTTCAAAGATTAAAGTTCCTGAACCAAAGGCCTTCGGAGGCACTTGAAGCGCTAAAGATCTGGAGAATTTCCTCTACGACATGGAGCAATACTTTAAGGCAGCCCATGTGCCTGATGAAGAGAAAGTGACAATTACCAGTAGGTATTTATCTGGTGATGCCAAATTATGGTGGAGGATTCAGAATGTGGACGATACCTCTGCTGGTCGTCCAAAGATCGAGACATGGGAGACCCTGAAAAAGGAATTGAAGGATCAATTCCTCCCTAGAAATACAACCTGGATTGCTAGGGACTCACTCAAAAAGTTGAAGCATATCAGAATAGTTTGTGATTATGTGAAGGAGTTCAATTCGTTGATGTTGGACATTAAAAACATGTCAGAAGAAGACAAACTCTTCAACTTTATGTCCGGACTGCAAGGTTGGGCACAGGCTGAACTGCAAAGACAGGGGGTACGTGATCTACCCACTGCCATTTCTACAGTAGATAGCCTTGCTGACTTCAAAATGGGTGGCAGCCAAGGCCCTTCTGAGAAAAAGAAGAAGGATGGTGGCTGCAGGAAAGATAAGGTTGGCACTTCCAAAGACGCAAAGAAAGCGGATTAGAAGAAAAAGAAGAACGTTGCTAACTTTAACAAGCCAGACAACAGCCAGAAGAAGAAAACTTTTGATTCTAGCTGTTTTCTCTGCGGTGGTCCTCATCGTTCAAAGACTGCCCCAAGAGGGAGAAGTTAAGTGCCCTTGTTGCTGCAAGTGAGAATTACAGTGATGATGACTGTCCTACCCGAGTCAACCCTCTCTAATTGCTGATCGCAATTACTGTGGGTAAAGTTTAACAAACCCACAAAGGCCTCATGTTTGTTCATGCCTGGGTAAATGACAAGGAAATTCAGGCCATGGTGGATACTGGAGCCACCCACAACTTTGTTGCCCAGAGAGAGATGGGAAAGTTGGCCTGAAATTGTCAGAGAATTCAAGCAAACTCAAGACAGTAAATTCTGAAGTAATGCCAGTACGTGGTACAACAGAAATACGTCTAAAGGTGGGTCTGTGGGAAGGCCAAATGAGTTTGATGGCTGTGCTCTTGGACGACTTTGATGTCATCGTAGGGAATGAATTCTTTGTTATAGCGAAAGTGGCACTGATGCCACATCTGAACGGAGTGCTGATCACGGATGAGAAAGCACCCTGCTTTGTGCCTGCAGTCATGACAGACCAAAGCAAGAAAGATGGAAAACGGAAGGTGGGAATGTTGTCCGCTATGCAAGTAAATGCTGGGTTGAAGAAGGGCGAGATGATATACCTCGCAGCCTTGGTGGAGATCAAACCAGATGTGCTGGTTGAAGTACCTGATACTGTGACAGATGTACTGGGCGAATTTGCTGATGTTATGCCTCCTGAACTCTCCAAGAATCTTCCACCCAAATGTGCAATTGACCACAAGATAGAACTGGAGCCTGGTGCAAAGCCTCCAGCCTGTGCCCCTTACTTGATGCGCCAATGGAACTGGCAGAATTGAGGAAGCAATTGAACGAGTTGCTAGATTTTGGCAGCATTTTCTATTCTAGAAGAAGTAAGATGGATCGTTGCGCATGTGCATCGACTATCGTGCCATGAACAAGGTGACTATTAAGAACAAGTACCCTATTCCGAACGTTGATGATCTGTTCGACAGACTGTCCAAGACCACTTTTTACACAAATCTGAATCTTAGGACTGGGTATTGGCAAGTTAGAATTGCAGAAGGGGATGAGCCAAAGACTGCGTGTGTGACGCGTTATGGTTCTTTTGAATTCCTTGTAATGCCGTTTGGGCTCACTAATGCCCCAACAACTTTCTGTAATCTATGAATGACATTTTTTATGATTACATTGATGTCTTTGTGGTTGTTTACTTGGATGACATTGTAATCTATAGTGAAACGTTGGAGGATCATATAGATCATTTGAGGGTTGTGTTCTCACGGCTTAGGGAACACCAGTTGTATGTCAAAAAGGAAAAATGTGAGTTCTGTCGCCAAGAAGTGATGTTCTTGGGACATTACATTAGCCAGGGCAAAATTCGGATGGATGAGAGGAAGGTGAAGGCAATTGTTGACTGGCCTGCACCAACCAAGGTGTCTGAACTGAGGTCGTTTCTTGGCCTAGCCAATTACTACCGCAAGTTCATTGAAGGATATTCAAAGAAGTGAAAAGTCCTGATTGACTTGTTGAAGAAAGACCAAAAATGGGATTGGAATGATGCCTGTTAGACAGCTTTTGAGAAGCTGAAGCATGCAGTATCCTCTGCACCTGTACTGAGATTGGTGGACTTCGATTTGCCTTTCAAAGTGCACACTGATGCCTCTGACCGCGCCATTGGAGGAGTCCTTGTTCAAGAGGGACACCCTGTTGCGTTTGAAAGCCAAAAATTGAAAGATGCTGAGTAGCGATCCTCAGCACATGAGAAGGAAATGACTGTTGTGGTGCATTGCCTTGAAATCTAGAGGCCCCACTTGCTGGAAACGAAATTCACTATTGTGACAGATAATGTGGTAAACACTTATTTCAAGACCCAGAAAAAGTTGACCCCGATGCAGGCTGGATGACAGGAATTTCTTGCCGAGTTCGATTTTGTATGGGTGCACAAACCCGGGAGGCAAAATCAAGTTGCTGATGCGTTGAGTAGGAAGGAGGTCCAAGAATATGTTGTTGCACTGTCCAGTGTGCAGACTTACTTCTTGGCAAGAGTCAAAGAGCGTGCCCAGACTGATGTTGCTTACGAAAAATTAAAGCAGCAAGTTGGAGAGGGTCTGGTGCGTAGATACTGGATTGATAATGATCTGCTCTATGCTAAAGGGGGCAGACTCTATGTTCCTATGGGAGGGGAACTACAATTGGAGTTCCTGCATGAGACACATGACTCTCAGTGGGCTGGACATCCAAGAGTAGAGAGGATGTTTGCATTGCTAGCTCGCTCCTATTACTGGCCCAAGATGGAAGATGATGTTGAGGCCTATGTTAGAACCTGTCTAGTGTGCCAGCTTGACATGGTTGAGAAGAAGAAGGCAACAGGCTTGCTTCAGCCTCTGCCCATTCCTGACAGACCGTGGCAGTCAGCCTCAATGGATTTCATTTGCAATCTGCCAAAGGTTGATGACATGCATTTGATTATGGTGGTGGTCGATCGTTTCTCTAAGTATGCAGTGTTCATTCTTGTACCTCATGCTTGTCCTGTAGATGTTGCTGCAGAACTGTTCTACAAGTACGTGGTGAAGTACTTTGGATTACCTGAAGATATAGTCAGTGATCGTGATACCAGGTTCACTGGCAGATTCTGGACTGTGCAGTTCAATCTCATGGGTTCTGAGTTGAAGTTCTCTACAGCAAGTCATCCCCAGACTGATGGACAGACTGAGCGGATTAATGCCTTGTTGGAGGATTACCTGCGGCACTATGTCACTGCAAGTCAGAAAAATTGGGTGGAGCTTATGGACACTGCCCAGTTTTGCTACAATTTGCATAGATCTTTAGCAACAGGAACGAGTCCCTATGAGTTGGCTATGGGACATCAGCCACTTACTCCCCATGAAGTGGTAAAACAGAGGACCGGAGGAAAATTTCATACTGCATATCGATTTGCCCGTTCCAAGTAGGAGCTGCTTGATGAGGCAAAGGACAGCTTGGCCAAAGCTGCCCGATGAATGAAGAAGTATGTTGATCAAGGCCGTAGACCACTGGAATTTCAAGTTGGTGATCTAGTTTTGCTGAAATTGACTCCTGCGTTGTGGAAAAGGATCAATAGCAAGGTAGTACACTGTGGGCTAGTTCCCAAATACGATGGCCCCTTCGAGGTGATGAAGAAGGTCGGGAATGTTGCCTATCGCTTGAAGCTGCCTGATCGATTGAAAATTCACCCAACTTTTCATGTGAGTTTTCTGAAGCCTTTTGAGGAAGACTTATTGAATGCTGGAAGAAAGCAAGCTAGGAGGGCTCCGCCTATCATCAGGAAACAATTTGACAGAAAGGTCGACAAGATTTTGTCTTACCGGACCATGGGTCAAAGTAAGAAGAACTGCAAGACTGATTTTCTAGTGCATTGGAAAAGGGGTCCCGAGGCAGACGCAAGTTGGGAACGAGATGTGACTTTTTGGTAGTTTGAGAAACAAATCAAGGAGTATTGGGACAACCTCTCGACGAGGACATCGACCTCTTCTTTTGGGGGTGGTTTGTTACGCCCTTAGCCATTGGCAGCATTTGTCATCGGGTAGCCTCGCCCATAGGCACCCATGCCTTAGCCAAAATGGCAGAAGTCCCATGCATGACTGAGGGAGGCAGTTTATGCACATGGGCACAAGTCAGCATGCAAGCAAGGAAGCGAGTGACTTGAATTGTAGGGCGATGCTAGCTTGAATAATGAGCCATGGTTAGACACGAATGTAATGCAATTCGAATGTTGAGGGCTCTTGACACATGCACAACATATGAGGAAATTGGGCATGTGCTCTATAGATGGAGGCAGTTATGGGCAGTTTTCTGGCAAGTGCACTACATGTGGGATCTCTGTCAGATTCAGACAAGCATGCATACACCATTTATAACTTCCCTGTCATCCAATCACAACAGACCTCTGGTAGCATTTGAATTACAGACATGTGCCTAGGCAGTTGACTTGTAACTGCCACCCTGAATATTATAAATAGGGTGCTTGGGGGTCTGTAGTGCAACAAGAGAGTTGACACGTTTTTGTAAACAGACCCCAAGGTTGAGTTCCTTATACTTTATTAAGAAAGAAAGGTTTGGTTGTTGCCTGTAAATCTTGTGTGTCTTGTCTGTGTGTTTACTTACTGTCCATTCTCTGTTCTATGTGCATTTTGTGTGCATTCTGAGTGTTTGGCTGAGACTAAGTGGTGGATCTTAGTGTCATCACGAGGCAGAAATTTAGTGAGAAATTTAACCCCGTGACAGAGGGAGTGGTGCTCCTCCTACAGGCTGAGGGGTGACATCTCTCGAGATGAGCATTAACTGGATGATTTGTTAGTTATGGTTTACTAGCAGCTGCATGGTCTGCAAAAACTGTTACCCAACCATAGGGGTCGCCATAACGGATGGTTTCGAGGGTGCGAGGGGAGGCGAAGCCTTCTCCTAGGGGGTAGGGTTGTTGTCTCCTGGTTGTTGACTCATCGACCTAGTTCTGATTGCCATAGAGTAACAAGGTAGTAGAAAACTTAAGCGTTTCTTACAGACGACGTCAAACTGATGATGCACAAAATAGTCTCATGCAAAATTAACGGTTGAGTGTGTGATAAGGTGTAATTAATGGACAATAAATAAAACAATCAATGACAGTAATATAAATATCGAGTTGACACACAGATATATAGTGGTTCGATCCGAGTGACCTACTCCACTATGAGAAATGACAACGGTGGCGGGGGGTCTTTATTGATGAAGTAGGGTGAACGAGGAGAAAGAAATGGTTAGCTTCGAGAAAGATACAATAGCTAGGAGGGAGAGAATCGATGTGTGTGTAGAGAGATGTAGAGATGTGTGGTGAGATGTCAAGATGTGTCCTCTCATGTGAAGAGGACTTACAATTTATAGGCATGGTGAGGCGGTGACGTGAGTGTGTGAGCACTAATTCTTCGGGGAGGATAGTTACAAAAGGTAAGTACAATTAATTCTTGTGTATTCATCCTAATGATCTCTCCCCTACGTGCTCTTTTCTTCATGGACTCCTTGGATCTCGGATTGAATCGGATTGATGAACCGGACTTGGGATGCCTTCCTAATGGATATGGGCTTGCTTGATTTACTAATTCTAGCCTAATTAGATCTGGGCTCATCAATTTTAATAATATTATTTGAAGTTATTATATTTTAGAATAACTCCTGAACTGAAAACAGAGCATGTTTTCGTTGAGATGTAAAAGAAAATGGAATAAATTTCACATCCATATCAAACAGGAAAAGTTTAAAAAAAAAAACAGCGAAAAATTATAGTTCTAATCATCCACACAAACTCTTACCTCTGAGTATAGCCTCAAGCACTTCAATGGATACAACAATTCAGTCATCTGGATTGTAGTTTCCTATGGAACTGTTATGAATGATCACAACTGGGGCCTAAATAATGAGATCCTTCTTTATAGCTAAGGTTTTAGCATTATACAGTATCTCACAAACCTAGGGACTGTTGGGGGTTGCTGCGCTTTTCCATCCTAGTAGTGCACAAAGTGCTTTGTGAAAACCCAAGTGCTGCGATCTGAACCAACCTTTCGGGGACGTGAAGGCATGCCTCATCAAGTTCTGTGTGTTTACAAACTCTTCGAAGTCACGGACAGGTAAGACAAAAATCATAATGAGGGATAGAATACAAAACAAAAAGCAACTGGGATGAACTACAGAAGCGTCACTTCTAGGACAATGGGTTCGAAATCAGAGATTAACAAAGGCTATAACTTCTTGTATCAACATTTCAAAAGGCTGTTATATTTTTCCAGACAACAAATGTAGGCATGTCTCTAGATCGCAAATCATGCATTACCTAATGTCTAGTGCTATCTCATATATGACTAGCATTCTCCAAAAATATAACAAAGTACAAAAGAAACTGGAACAATGTCAAAAAGATTACCAAAGGCCTCTAGATATTCTAGAAAATATGAAAGAACAGGACTAATGAAGTGAATAAAGCATTTAGGCTAAACACAACTAAAATCCCAAGTAGAAATATTCACCATGCACGACTGGAGAAAAATCAAGAGGAGGTTTTGGATGTTGTGGGATGAGGGGGTAGATAGAGAGAAGTGCAAATCATATTCTTGTCATTGGCAATTGCCAAAGACATTTTCTTTCAAGAAATGAGCTTTGTGGGAAGCAAGGTTCAGGGTATCGACCGACACCAATACGAGTCGACCGAGTCATATCCAACTCGGCACCTTCCGAGTCAATAACATTGGATGTTACACGCTTAAACCCAGAGTCTCGTGTAACAAGTCTTCGGGTCAACCCCAAGTCGTCGACTTATCATCACCGAATAGGCCAAAAACATTTTGTGATGCCACGATATATCCTAAATCTCTTGTTTTGTTCAACTACTTTTTTTGAGTGTGATAACGTTCCACAAATCTAGTACTGATGCATGTCAAAGTGCTCCGAGTCTATGGCTAATACCATAATCCTTAATCGTTCATCCACCCAAAATTTTAGTGAAGGTAGCTCTAGCACTCCAACAAACAAATAGAATCACTAATCAGAAGCATCAAACAAGCAGGAGATCAAGCACAACCTTCCCAACAATTGAAGATATCAGAGAATATATGTCCAAGCAAGAATATCATAAAATTCCAGCCACAAGCTACCAAACAACAACTCTGATAACCAATGGAGCTCAGCAATTTAAAATCGCAATAGGCCCCTAGTAAGTTTAGGCAAATAAAAAAATTGCGAAAGAAAGTTGTTTTGTTCATTTAACAGTTGGTGAAGGGTTACTAGTTTGAATGAAGAAATTAAAAGGAAAACTTCATTATGCATCCCAATAGTTTGCTTTATCATTTCACCTTCCCTCAGCCCTCTCTATTTGGCTCCAACCCACCATTGCCACCCTGTCGCCAACACCACCATCTTGTCAAGACAACCACCACTACCGTGATACCTTGCCACCTTTCCTCATGGTTCATAGTATCGGTTGACACAATACTACTGGGCCAGTCATATCCAAATCGATACATTTTGTTTTGACAGAGTTCTATTCCTTGTAAACCACTAGTCTCACATGAGACAATCATGAATTGGCCAGGTCATTGTCTTCAAATCAGTTGATATGGTTCTATGATGCCGAAACCGATGTGTCGTACTATCCTTCGAGTTGATGCTCGATATCACGATGTTGAACCATGACCCTTTTCCTTTTCCCAACGATTAAGCATAAAGCAGAATTAGTTTTCTCTCTTGGACTTCTTCCTCTCATCTTATCAATCCTTCTAACCAATGTTCTACAAGTATTGTAACTAATTTCAATTTTTACTCCCAAAAAAAAAAAAAATTTAAGTTCTTCCCACATCCGCTGGGCAATTGCCAGCTGCCAACCATAAGAAGAGTATTGTAAACATAACAAAAGATAATTGGAGCATGTGCCAAGTTGTTGCCAGGAAACTTTCACAACTTCTGTTGCAGTACAGAGAGCTTGGAAAGTTTCAGCCATTAGTTTCTTCACCAACTTCCCATTCCATGGGAATAATCCACTCTATATACTCCCCAAATAAAAAATACTCTGAATCTCAAAGCTTCCCAAAATGCAGGCAGCTAGAACTCTAATTTAATACAAACCTTAGCTGGGTAATTTATCATGTAACAAATGAAGCAAAATCTATTAAATGGTGCTTACTCGATTGCAACATAAAGAGTAAGAACAAATGCAATCAAACAATGTCAGAAAAAATTGTTGCAACTATGAAAACATGTCGTAATGTAGAAGACGACCTACCACATATGCTGCACCTTAAACTACCACCTTTTCCTTGCTCCATTAGTCTTCTCCTTTGACTAATATTCTCGTTCAACTGATTCACAAACTTGAAAAAGGCACTATGCACCATATGCTTAAAGTCCTCAGAGATTTCAAATGGCTCAGTTTTTGGAGGAGTGACATTACCTTCAGAGCGGTCACCCCCTTGATCATGAAGACTTCGATCAGAACCATCTTGAATTCTTGGCAACTTGTATGGTTGAATATTATTTAGCCAATGGAGAGGACGATGAACCGTCGGAGGAGCAGGTTCCAACCGTTTCTTCACTGATTGTTTGGTCTTTTTCACTAAAAGATGTGAAACATGAACCTTTGGAGGACTTGGTCCCAAGCGCTTTTTTATATCTCTATGGATTTGTGGGATTTGCTTAGATGTCGTGGCATAGATATCGACAAATTTCTGTGGTTAGAAATCATTTGAGTGACCATCTCATTAGATGTCCTTATCGGAAGTGATTCCCCTAATGGTGCTGAAGAACCAAAACAATAAAGTGCAAATCATGGCAAGCTATCATTTGATCACATTTTAATTGCCGAGCACAAGCCTTCTGGTATGGACATACACAAGTCCTCCTTAAAAACATAGTCTGTAATTTTTCTTTCCTCCTTTCTCGTTATTTACCCCTTGTAATTGATAGTAGTAATATATATATGAGACAATGAACAACTCTCACATGAACGACAGTACAACACAAAAACACTATCTGTTCTTCACTTTCTACGTGGTATCAGAGCCACAAGGCTAACCCCACTGAATTTTGATCCGTCTTAAAAAAAATGGCTACCGTGTCCATCAATATAGGGAACTTCGTCATTCTTTGTTTGAAGCAGGACAATTACCCTTTATGGCGTGAGCAAGTGCTTGGATTGGCTGAGAGCCAAGACATTGTGGGGCTCCTCACTGGTGAAACCCCCATGCCAGCTCCGTTTGTCTCTAGTTCTGAAGCCTCTAATGATGGACTCAAAGAGACCAATCCAGGTTATGTGAAGTGGAAAAAATCAGACTACTTATTGGGAGGTTGGATAATTGGGACTCTCACAGAGAAGGCCTTTGGCTTAGTAATTGGTCTTGAGACCTTCGCTAAGGTGTGGACAACTCTCGAAGAAGCCTATGCACAAGCTTCACAGGAGTGTGAGTTTCAACTTCAACAACAACTTACGTACATGTGAAAGGATTCCTCTACTTCTCTTAATGATTATCTACGACAATTTAAAAGTATTTGTGCCAATTTGGTTGCGATCAGAAGCCCATTGAGTGACAAAACAAAGGTATTTTCCCTTCCTAATAGCCATGGTGCTAAGTATGAGTCATTCACAACTTCCATGATCAAGCCGCCTATGCCCTCTTACAGCGAGGTCATCTCTCACCTCCAAATTTATGAGACTTGTATCAACCTTCATGCTGATTCTAGCACCTATGTTGCATTTTTTGGACACAAAACTAAGGATTCCAACTAGACCAATTAGTGAGGTGGAAGACGTCCCAATCACAACGGTTTTTCCTCTAAAGGCAAGGGATTCCATCATACGAACCAAAACAATCATGTTGCGTCTTCTACAAATTAGTCTGCTGGTCCTCTGCAAACTCAAAACAAAGAACGCAATCGAGATGTTAGCTGCCAAATTTGTGGCAAGCGTGGGCATGAAGCGTTAAAGTGTTGGTACTGATTTGATAATGCCTATCAGCCTAACGATGTGCCTCAGGGACTACGTTAACTCTCAACAGTGGGGCAGAAGATCAAGAATGGACAATCAGGAACTTCGGCGCACATGACATCCACCCCAGGTATTCTAAAAAATTTAAGACCTTATACTAGCTTGGATCATGTTATGATAGGTAATGGTCATTTTTTGGCAATTACGCATGTTGGAGAAATAATGATAGGAAATAACTCACATTATTCAACTTTATAATGTTTTATTAGTACACCCAATCTTGAAAATAACCTCTATTCAGTAGGACAATTAACTATTGATTACCCACTTTATTGTGAGTTTTTTGGTGTTGGTTTCACTATAAAGGACAGGGCCATGAATCAAATACTATTGCAAGGACACAAACGAGGTAACCTTTACTTTATCTCAAACAAGCTTGAAGCCCACTTCTCAGTGCGATTTCAAGCTGTGAACAATGATGTTTGGCATCAGAGGCTAGACCATGCACAGGCAGCTGCCATGTCCAATCTACAATCTTGCGGGCTAATCAAAGTTCTCGGCAAAAATAAAATCACATCTATATGTGAAAGTTGTCAAATGGGCAAATTTAGTCGCCTTCCTTTTCTTAGTTCTCCAAATAAAAATTATGGTTTACTTGAAAAAATACATTGTGATCTTTGGCGTCCAGCCCCGATCAATTTTATTGAAAAGTTCTCTTATTATGCTATCTTAGTTGTTGAATCTACTTGATATATGTGGTTTATTCCCTTGAAATGCAAGTCTGAATTTTTTACTTCTTTTTTCTTATTTGTTAAATTTCTTGACCGTCAATTTTCGAAAAAAATCAAGATTTTTCAATCCAATGGCGGTGGCGATTTGCTACCAATGATTTGAAGAATTATTTGTAGGAACAAGGAATCATCCACCAAGTTTCATGTCCATGCACACCAAAGCAAAATGCCATTGCCGAATGCTGCCACAGAAAAATTTGTGAATTGGGGCTTACTTTCTTGTTTCATAGAGGTATGCCTAAACGTTTTTGGGTCCATGGCAGTATTTTTGATCAATATATTCCTTCTGTTACGCTTGACAATGAAACACCCTTCTTTAAGCTCCATGGTTGGCATTAAGACTATAACCCTTCAAGGGTGTTTAGATCAAATTTTTTTCCATATATCTGAAATGCTCAAACCACCAAATTTGACCCCAAGTCTTTGCCATGTGTGTTCATGGGTTATAACAATAGATTCAAAGGCTATAAATGCTTTTATCCCCCCACTAGACGCATGTATGTGTCTAGGCATATAGTTTTTGATGAAGGAAATTTTCCTTTTCAAAATCCAGCAAGTTTACATTCACCTTCTGCATCTCCTAAGGTGATATCAACCTTCTCCGAGTGGTTAGAATCATGGCCTACCATTACCACCATTAACACCTCACACACCACTAATATTTCAGATACACCCAATATCTCAGTGTTGTAGGATACTCATGATACAACCATGTCTTCTATGCTACCAGTAATTTCCGAACAACTAGATCATGACACCGTTGTCAACATCGACTACCATTTAGCACCTACCATATGCCCCACCATGCTCAAAACTGAGGATTAGTCTCTACCTTTTGAGCCAACGAGTACCTCTATCAGAGCCTCACCCCTTATTGATTGTGAACCTCTTACTGAGCTCACTAACTCTATTGTTGCCTCCTCACTCACCGATGACACCATCGTTGCTTCTGAGTTCAACTCAATTATGCCTCTTCATCCCATGATCACACGAGCAAAAAATAGGTATTCATAAACCTAATCCTAAGTATGCTAACCTTCATAAACTTTTCTCTGTTCCTCAGGAACCCAAGAGTATTCGCTCAACTTTAAAATATGACAGGTGGACTCATGCCATGAACAAGGAATTAGAGGCACTTCATCAAAATAACACTTGGTCCCAGGGACGGAGCTAGGATTTTGCATTAGAGGGGCAAACTATCAGAGAAAAAAATTTCACTGTTTAAAACATTTCCAAGCATAAACAATATTTTAGGATTCAACACTAGATTACTATTAAAACAATAAACCAGTTTTCACTTAACTTAAATAAAATATGAACAACAAACTATAAAATAACTTATGGTATTACATTTCAACTCAATTACATAATAAAATAGAATACGATGTCATTTCAAATCTCAAAATTCGTAAACTAAATTTTTAGAAATTCTTTTCAATGTACAAAACGACATTATCTATGACAAAATCATTATTCATTTTATATTGCGAAAACTAATTGAAATCATCATTTATTTTGTTGATTTACTCAATCCAGAAACTAAAACCTTATTTTTTTTGGGAGGGGGGCAATGGGCCACTAACGAGCAAAAATTAAAAATAAGTCAGGACCGTTGTAAACATTTCCAAAAATCAAGGGGGAAAAATGCATTAAAATAACCAAACTATCATCCCTTAATAATACATAATAAAGGGATTCAAAAACTCAGGAGGGGCAAGTGTCCACCCTCCTCCCTATGTGGCTTGGCTCTTGCTTGGCCCCTTGTTCCCCGCCAACCTGATATGCATGTCGTCGGCTACAAATGAGTTTTCAAAACGAAACTCAATGCCGATGGATCCTAAATCGCTTAAAGACACGTTTGGTGGCCAAAAGTTACCATCAAATAGAAGGCATTGATTACGTTGAAACATTTTCTCCAATAATAAAATCAGGTACAGTTCTTACCTTGGCTTTAGTTCAAAAATGGGAGATTCAACAATTAGACGTCAAAAATGCCTTTTTTCATGATTTTCTAAATGAATCCGTGTTCTTGGAACAACCACCTGGCTTTGTCAATATATCTTTCCCCAATCATGTTTGCAAACTAAATAAAGCCCTTTATGGTTTAAAACAAGCTCCTAGAGCATGGTTTGATAGATTCAGTAGCTTTCTACTCGCCTTTGGATTCTTTTGTAGCATGTTCGATCTATCCCTTTTTATTTGTCATTTCAATCGTTGCTCCTTAATTTTATTATTCTACGTTGACGATATAATTTTAATTGCTTCAAATACTTGCTTACTAGAAGAATTCATTAATGCACTCCAGCTTGAGTTTGCTATGAAGGATTTATGTTCTTTACATTATTTTCTTGGTATTCAAATGACTACTACTCTTAATGGTTTAGTGTTATCTCAATACAAATATGCTCTAGATATCATTGAACATGCACAGATGAAAGATTGCAAGCCGATTACAACACCGATGACTCAAAAAACGAAGAACTTTGTGAGCTCAATTCCTTTCTCTGACCAAGCACATTACCATAACATTGTGGGTGGCCTTCAATACCTCACCTTGACACGGCCTAATTTAACATTCAGTGTCAATTTTGTGTCCCAATTAATGCATAGCCATACTGAGGATCACTACCAGATGGTCAAATGCATTCTCCATTATGTTCAGGGTACGACTGACCTAGGTGTCCAACTACGATCCAATTCCACACTCTATTTATGTGCATTCGCAGATGCCGACTGGGCTGGATGTCCGGAGACTCGACAATCCACCACTGGATTTTGCCCTTTTTTGGGTAGTAATGGCATTTCCCTGGAGTCCAAAAAAACAAAATACAGTCTCTCGATCAAGCACTAAAGCTGAATACCGCTCAATGGCTCACACCGTAGCAGAACTAACATGGCTTGCCTCCCTTCTTCGTGACCTTGGTGTTCGACTAAACAAAACTCTTGTTCTCTTCTGTGATAACTTAAGTGCTCTCTACATGATTGTCAATCCAGTGTTCTATGCCCGTAACAAACATATTGAGATTGACTACCACTATGTCTGAGAACGTGTTGCTCTTGGCCTCCTTCAAACTCGGCGTGTTTCGTCTTTTCACCAACTAGCTGTCATCTTCACCAAGCCTCTTTCCCAATTCAATCTTCAATGACTTCGTNCATGGTTTGATAGATTCAGTAGCTTTCTACTCGCCTTTGGATTCTTTTGTAGCATGTTCGATCTATCCCTTTTTATTTGTCATTTCAATCGTTGCTCCTTAATTTTATTACTCTACGTTGACGATATAATTTTAATTGCTTCAAATACTTGCTTACTAGAAGAATTCATTAATGCACTCCAGCTTGAGTTCGCTATGAAGGATTTATGTTCTTTACATTATTTTCTTGGTATTCAAATGACTACTACTCTTAATGGTTTAGTGTTATCTCAATACAAATATGCTCTAGATATCATTGAACATGCACAGATGAAAGATTGCAAGCCGATTACAACACCGATGACTCAAAAAACGAAGAACTTTGTGAGCTCAATTCCTTTCTCTGACCAAGCACATTACCATAACATTGTGGGTGGCCTTCAATACCTCACCTTGACACGGCCTAATTTAACATTCAGTGTCAATTTTGTGTCCCAATTAATGCATAGCCATACTGAGGATCACTACCAGATGGTCAAATGCATTCTCCATTATGTTCAGGGTACGACTGACCTAGGTGTCCAACTACGATCCAATTCCACACTCTATTTATGTGCATTCGCAGATGCCGACTGGGCTGGANGTCAAATGCATTCTCCATTATGTTCAGGGTACGACTGACCTAGGTGTCCAACTACGATCCAATTCCACACTCTATTTATGTGAATTCGCAGATGCCGACTGGGCTGGATGTCCGGAGACTCGACAATCCACCACTGGATTTTGCCCTTTTTTGGGTAGTAATTGCATTTCCCCGGAGTCAAAAAAACAAAATACAGTCTCTCGATCAAGCACTAAAGCTGAATACCGCTCAATGGCTCACACCGAAGCAGAACTAACATGGCTTGCCTCCCTTCTTCGTGACCTTGGTGTTCGACTAAACAAAACTCTTGTTCTCTTCCGTGATAACTTAAGTGCTCTCTACATGATTGTCAATCCAGTGTTCTATGCCCGTAACAAACATATTGAGATTGACTACCACTATGTCTGAGAACGTGTTGCTCTTGGCCTCCTTCAAACTCGGCGTGTTTCGTCTTTTCACCAACTAGCTGTCATCTTCACCAAGCCTCTTTCCCAATTCAATCTTCAATGACTTCGTGCCTAATTGAACCTCACCAATCAGCTCAGTTTGCAGGGGCATATTGAAAGTGATTCTCCTAATGGTGCTAAAGAACCAAAAAAAGAAAGAGCAAATCCTGGTAATTTGATCACATTTTAATTACAGAGCACAAGCCTTCTGCTATGGACATACACAAGTTCTCCTGAAATCACTCCCAATGGCTAGTGACCCATAAACGTAATCTGTAATATTTCTTTCCTCCTTTCTTGCTATTTACCCCTTGTAATTGATAGCAACAATATATATATATATATATGAGACAATGAACAACACTCACATTAAGGAGAGTACAACATACAACACACTATCTGTTCTTTACTTTCAACGGTCCTTCCAATCTTCGCATATTGGGAGTGGCTCACTCTTGACTTCTTTGGCAAAAAGAAATCTTCGCCATTCCTCTGATCATGGATCATAAGAGCATTCTTCCGGTAGTTTTCAAAATTTTGCTTGGTATTCTTATCCATGGCATACTTTCTTTTAAGCATCTTCTCATATACTTGAAAGCCCAGTTCCTGTATTCGACCTGTGCTGGGAGCTACCATCAAAGCCCTCCAGGTATAGATCAAACTCTGCCCTTGGTAACACGTTCAATTCTTCTTCATGAGACCAAGGACCATCATCTGTCTCATAATGATGAACTTCTCCCAAAGGAAGGCTTCCATGGTCCTAATATACTTCTCTTTCATACTCAAGGTGAATATTTCTAGTACCCAGGGCGGCCCATCAGTATGGGAAAAAAAATATGGTTTTAGACCCTAAATTTTTAGAAAATTTTACAATTTTAGGTATATTACTAGCTCACAAAAAAATTTAAATTCATTAAATTTTAAGCCTTACAAAAAAGCTCCAAAAAATTAAATTCAATCAAATTTTTTATTTTAATAATTTGAGCATATAATCCAATTCATAACATTAAAAATTTAGAAATTAAAAAAATACTCAAAAGTCAACTCATATTTACTCTCACTCCTTCTCTCTCTCTCTCTGGTAAAAAAAAAATAATAAAAAAAAATAAAAGTTAAAATTAAATATTTTCTCCCTCTATGTGATAAAAAATAAAAACAAAAATCGAAATCTCTTTCTCGACAACGTTAACACATTTTTTTTGGTTTCCTCTCACATAAAAAATTAAAAATAAATATATTTTTTTTAAAAAATAATATTAAAAATAGAATGAGCTCAATTTACTATTTCCAATTTAAACCTTAAATTGCTTGAGCCGCCCCCTTCTAGAACCCAAGACTTCCTCATCTTGTTTTCTCTTGTGCAATAGTCCACTACATCGTCATGGTCTAGAATTGGCTGCTGTTAATTTTCGTGGCATGTGCATAAAAGCAAGCATGGTTTTCTAGTGTGTCTCGTTATTCTTTTATTAAAATGTGAGACTTTGGACTTTAAAAACTAAGGAACTATTCACAATTAGCGCGGTGGCATTCACCATGAAGGGTGTAATTAGGATAGACTACTGGGAACAATTTATTCGGAAAAGTTACGAGCTAATTTTTAGACGTTTATCTCATTTAAACCATTAAATTTGGATATTTATTGCATTTAAACTTGTGAATGCAAAGTATATACTTTTTCGAGTTGAAATTTGATTCAAAGGTTGTAAAACTTGATCTAGAGAATTCGACGCCAATCACAAGTTATGTTTGAATTTAAATCGTGATTTTAAGTTGTATTTTTTTTTTTTTCTGTACAACTCTAAAACTAACACTCTCTATCCAAATAATAGATATTTTAATCTAAACCCCATATGGGTAGGAATTATACTATTATAAATAAGTCATTTTGTATATGACTAATTAGTAAGTTGGGAGTCTTCCATAAAAAAAAATCAATTATGGAACGTTTTACATATCAAAATAAACACGCACAAAATACATACAAAATAATATTTGTTCCATTTGATATTTTTTTTAATAAGCAACGATAAGTTACACAACAAGGATCAAGGAGGGAGTTCGAAGCAACGACTTCAACTCAATAAAAATTTCGGGCCAAATTAAAGTTGGGTTAAGATTTTTTAATCAAACAATAACTCGAATATCATAATTTCTCTTTAAGTACTAAATAATTTTGGATTGAACACTTAAAATTCATAATTTCCAAAACCTTAAAAACCACGAACATAACTAAGTAAATAAAAAATAAAAAATTTGAAACAAAACTCCTAAACCAAAAATCCTAAAAACCACCTAGATTAATAAGCAAATAAGAAAAATTAGAAAATCAGTTGATTGGAATTGTCAAGAGAGAGAAAGCCCACTCGCCCCCCTCTAACGTTGCGTGAGAGTTACTACAAGCGGTTGAATAGAAGCTACTTCTACTTGTTTTTCAATTGGTCATCAAAATACAACTACAGACCTTTGTGTGGGGAAACAACGGTTCGCATTTCGCAGCCTCGATTTGTCCAGTCTCTACAGAGACAGAGGAAAATTCAGAGAAAGAAAATGTACATTCTCAGCCACCTCCTCCAAGGCCTCTCTATATATTCCCTTCACCAATCTCCTCCAAGAAAATATCGACCCACGGGTTTTCTTTCTCCCTTCACCAAAGTCTTTGATGCAGAAACTGCAAGAGAAAATCATTTAAGGGAAGAAAAGTCATACCCATTGTCATTCTTTCATTATTTTCAACAATCTACTGGTCTGCATGCTTTGTTGATATTTTCTGGAGCGGGAATGCACAGTGTGGTGGGTATATAGTGTATCGTAACAAGTCCACATAGTGTTTGATATATTGTCTGAGAGAGAATTCATATCAAGTGGAGGACTGGTGATCGCAGAAAGTTGAAAATGGCGGCGGCGCNCGAATCTAATTCATATTCGTGTATGATACGTAACTTATACACATATGAGACCTAGGCTTGAAAAAGTCATCAATACAAGTGTATTGGATTATTTTTTCCAAACCCATATTGTGAAGCCACAACCACCCTACCCACTTACCAAACAATCTCTTAAATTCTTGAACTTGGTAAATGATTCAATACCTTTCCATTAAAATTCTTCGTAAATCTTGACAAAAAAATTTACGTGCACATCACATGAGTTAGAGATTATGCTATAGGTCAAAGGTCAACTAATGTGCACGTGACGTGATGCGTACATGAGATGGTTAGATGTGTTCAGGTTAACTTTCGCACACTTTGACTGATTCTCTTTTCGGTCCAATTAAAAACAGGTCATTCACGTCGGAACTAGGGTATTCATGAGGGATAAATCACTTATGACCTGACCTCAAGAGATTGTCAAAATTCGTATTCAGGAGATCTAAATTTACAACTCATTCCTATTACTACTTGAATTACCTCATGAGTTCACATGAGAATTTTTGTTAAAGTTAACGACGAATTTAGACGAAAGAACCATGTTAAGTTAGATTGTATAATTTAGAAGTTAGATTGATACAAAACATAATTTAAGAGATTGATTAACATAAATAATATAATTCATCGGCTACACTAGTTAACTCTTTTTCTTTTGACCATGTGTGGGTGGTTTATGGGTACCCTATCATTCAATGTGTTCTTTGACGAGTGGCATGACCCAAAACTAGATTAATCCAAAACCTTAAAATGTTCCATTAAATTATGGAGTGATCTACAATTTTTGTGCATAAAACTATTTTTTAAATGGAGTGTTTCGATTGATTGTGCATAAAACTATTTTTGTGCATCATAAAAAATGATTACTAAATAAGATAAAATTTGTTAAAATTAATAAATCCTTATCACACAAAAGCAAATTCTTACCACAAAACAGCTTTTTTTAAACAAAGAGGTTGATAGTCATGGAGGTACAAAGCTCGCTTGGGGCCAAAGGGGTCATGCCCCTCCCCCCCAAAAAAAAAAACCAAAGATTTTCAAAATTATTAAAATACGTTCTTCAAGTTTTAAAAATTCTTATGCCTCCCCCTTAGTTTTTTTTTTTTTTTTTTGGTCAATCCTCTAAGCTTTTCAAAATTTCTTATATGTGTATATTGTTGTTCATCTATTATATTTAAAACTAATGGCCTAATGATTGACAACCAAATAGGCGATAGTTTAATCTAAATAGATAAGTGTTGATGAAAATACGCTATGTTAACTGATTTTGATTATCAAAAGAAAAAAAGTCAAGTTCTTGAAAGGTTGGGCCAACTACAAACTTAATTTATATCACCAACAATATAATGACTTATGGCTTACAATAAATATTTATCATATGAAACTAATTTTTTTATGGTAATTTTTTCGTACTTGTTGCATTCATGTGAGAAATGAGAAAATAGTGGATGTGTAGAGTCCTGTGGAGAGCTTTCGAGATAGATGAAAGTTGTTATAGTCATGTTCTGAGAGAAATTTTGTTAAGATTTTATTTATAGTTTGATTGAATAATTGATTTATTTTAAATAATCATTATTTGCATAGTTTTGATTATTAATAAAATTCATTATTTGAAGAGATGGGACCATTGAGAAAAAATATCTATATAGAAAGGTTATGACTATTAAAAAAATATACATGTTTAAAAAATGTGTGACTTTTAACAAAAATACACAAATTTAGAGGGTTGCGATTAAAGATGGCAAATGTGTGGATTGTGTTGGTTATGAGTTGGGTTAAATTGGATTTGGTTAAAATAAATTCAATCTATTTTTCACTCACGTAGTAAATGAGTTATAATGGGTTGAGTTTATAGCGGGTGTGATTAAACTCATAAAATAATTAAAATTTTTAATAGACACATTAGTATATTAATACACATACATTAATAGTACACCAAAATACAAGCATACACACACACTAATACACTAAAATACACACTAATACAAAAAAAATACACACACATAGACTAACACAAAAACTAAAACACATTGAATAAAAAAAATACACACATAATGGGTCGGGTCAATTGTGGGCTATGGGTTGATTTGTGGGTCATGAGTCGACTCGTGGATTATGGGTACTGGTTACCCGTGGGTCATGGTCATGGGCACGAGTTGTGGCTCATGGGTCAACTCGCATGTCATGGGTGGTCTATTAGTGTGTGTATATTTTAGTGTATTAGTATATATGTGTATATTTTTTGGTATAATAGTATGTGTATTTTTTGGCATATTAATATATTTATTTAATTTTATTACTTGTGTTATGTAATAAAAAGATAAATATTCAATTTAATGGGTACCTATTTATAATCCATATTAACCCGTTTAATTAAAATGAATCATATTACCCAAATAATTTAGAACTCGTATTAATTAATATAGGTACCCAATTCATTTAGTTATGGACGGATTAGTGAGTAATGAATTAAAAATATCATCTTTAGTTACGACTTTTGAAAAAAGAGACCAAGAAATTTATAAATAAAGTCTTAGACTTCATTTGCAAATACACTAGAGTTCTATATAACTTATATCTCCTCTCTCATAATTAAACCTCTTCAAGGAGATTTCTTTAGAAGTTTTTCAATATTGTTAATTGTAATTCTTCATCCCAAAGTATTTGTTGTCTCAAGAAAGTGATTTTTAAGAACCTTCTACCAAACTTTTCGAGTGAGGGCAAATATCATTTTAAAAAAAATAATCTTACGTGCCTCAAAATCTCAATTTTACCTTATTTGTCAATCTGTTCAAACCCAAACTCCCAACAAACTTCACACATGATCACCCTTCGTTATCATTTTTTATCCGAACGAAGTAGGAAGCCCAAAGCATTTTGATTCCAATTTATATGGATTTCTCATACAAAATCATAACGATACTCCATAAAAAAGTGGCTAGAGGGCCTAAACGTTTCATTATATCACCAACCTTTTTTCTAGGCAAGCATGCAGCAAGAAGAAATTGAATTTGAGTATTATGAGGAGGTGTAGCCCTTGTAAATAAAAATTTTCACATCTAAGAAAGGATAAAATTGTAAAATAGTAACTTGCAAATAACTGATATGTGAATTTGAGAGGCGTGCGATTACTGTGCTAAACTAGTTAGGTGTCTCCAAGTCAAGGTACTAACAGACACTGACAGTAACACTAATTCAATGGTCATGTCCATTGAAAGATAGGAGTAAACCTGATTTGAATTAGATCGTCCAAAATAAAATAATTCGGAGTAGTAGAAATTAGAGAGCTTTGGAAACTTTTAAGAGTTGATGATTGAGATGTGAGGTTTCTGATTGAATACAGAGAAAAAAACAAGCTAATTTGAGTATAGATTGGAGTCATTGGACAATAGGGCAGCTACAACAGGTTGTAAAGAATGGTATATGCCACTGTTCCCCGAGATCCTTTATATAGACAATTGATGAATCAATTTCTACACCCAGTCATCAAAATCATTTATCACTATAACACAAACTTTAAAGCAACCATCTCACCACCACTCTTTGCCATGTCAGTGTGACTGTTCTCTGTGTGTGTCTCTGTGGATGGGTGGGTGGGTGTGTGTGTGTGAGAGAGAGAGAGAGAGAGAGAGGAAAAGATGAAGATTTTGCTGGAGTGAATGGCCATAGGCCCACAAAGGCCGAGGTTCCATCAAAAAGAGCAGACAGTCACACAACCCTTTTGGACCAACTAAAGAAAAAGAACGACAAAAATTGTCCAAGGAATAATAGATGCACCATATTTATACGATGGCATCTCAGCTATATAACCTTCCACTTTTACACATAACTCTTTTACTTACAAATCTTGAATGATATGCTGTATAGAAAATCAAAGTAGGCCTACCAAAAATTCATCATACAATCCTTAATCATAGAATTAACAAGACAGGTTATTCGTCCAGGGTAAGCAAAAAATTTTGAAACCGATGCACAAAATGATGGATCTAAGAGAGGCTAGTGTGGACAATCGTCCCCCTCCAAAGGTTTAGAAATCACTTTTAGTATATTATTATTAGTTACAAATACCTCCAAATCATCTCTTACAAATTTAAAAAGTCGCCCTCCCATATGCTTTTGACCCCTTGGCTAAATTCTTGAATTCGGGTCTTCATTTGTTACAAAAAAAAAAAGTTGCAACAAGAATCTAATCTAACCTAATCTACCTAACATATAGGCCATTTTTTCCCCTTTCCTAAGTGTTGGTTATATGTCATCCTCCCTCTGTTCTAGTGTTTTATTTTCTAAAGAATGCCTTGTCAAGGTGTACTTTAATAGGGCTCCTCTCTCTCTCTCTCTCTACTATAAAAATTTCTATAACACGTCATTGATATGATATAATTTTAAAATATAGTAGTAGATATAAAAATGAAAAGACGAAAAAGGTGCAGATTCTTTGTTGAAAGCCCAAGCTGGATGGGTAATCTGTAATCATATGTGATAAAGGCAGCTAGTAATTACACATCTCTCCTACTCTGTCTTGGCCCCAAAGCCTCTGATTTATTTTTGTATAGGTGAGCCCTTACTGTCCACTCCTCAACATAACTTCTATATCAAGCACCCCTTTTCAAGAACAAAGAAGATTTACCACCAAGTTTTAGGACCTCCCAACAAATGTTATCAATATCCATCATACCATCATATGAAGAAATGTTGAGAACAAGATACAATATCGAAAAATGGATAAAAGTTGTCACTCCAATATAATGCATATTATGATATACACCCAAGCGATATATCGTGGGTACCAGTCTGTTTTTTAAAACTGACAGTAAGACTATCAATACTTAGTTTTTTCAAATCTTATTATAGATAAAGAACTTGTGCATTGGATATTACCTTTTAAGACTGGGAGAAGATTTTTGAACTCAAACTTTCTCAATGTTTGAAAGTTTTCTACAAGTTAAAAAGGGGCTTTGGAATGTGTCACATTCACGAAACTATACTTTGGCACTATAGGTAAATATACTGACAGTTTCCAATTGAGAAGAACAGCAGTAGTTAGTTGAATCTGCCAATATACCTACTTAAGAAAATAGTTATCTTACCAAAAGAGGCCCCTCTAGGCCCTTCATCATATTTTCTTAAAATTAATTCTAAAAAGAAAAAAGTATGTTAAGAATGGGTTAAATTGGGAAATTGTGAAGGTGTTCTTAAAGTAGAGATCAGATTTGGAGTGATCGATAAGTGTTTATCCATTCAAGACAATTTTGAGCATGAGAATCAACTTCTTTATAATGGGAGTAATGTTACCATTTATCTTTCTCAAAACCCATGTAGATAGGAGCCTTGTCTATTAGCTAGGCCTGACAATTCTAGACACGACTTGTAAAATCGACATGAATTCGACACGGATTTAGCGGGTTTGGTTGTAGTCTTAACGGGTTCGGGTGGTTAACGGGTTAACTCAGCAGACCTGTAAAATAAATGAACCGGTTTCGTGTTTTACCCATAAATTCGCTTCAATCCGTTTAACCCATTAACAGTTGTATTATAATTTTTTTTTTTAAAAGTTAGGTCTCTCAACCTCTACCTTATCTTACACCTCTCATCTATTAGACTCATTCAAATTTAGTAGTCATTTA
>CAUOFW020008235.1:280643-290793 GCA_963454935.2 Ilex paraguariensis
ATCATCACCACCACCACCACCATCATCACCGCCGATGTCACCACCGTCATTGTCATCCATCACAACCATCACCGTCTCTTACCATCACTACTGCTATCTACCATCGCTTACCTTCACTATAAATCGATGTTTAAATTTCTTTATCTCTTCTCTATTTTGTGATTTAATTTTGGATATAAATACAAATATATTTATTGTTTACTATTTTTTATTACTCTGTACCTTCAAGCACATACAATAACTAATTATAAAATAAGGACCTAAAAAAATACAAAATTTGATTCTCTCTCATCTTTTTTAAATTTTACACGCTCTCACCAACTTAACGTCACTAACTTAAAGGATCACACCCGCTCTCTTCATTTATTGTCAATCCAATCACTCTCCATAATTAAGCCACATATAAATACATTTACATAATCAAATCCTGCCCCCTCTCTCTCCCTCTCTCTCTCTCTCTATATATATATATTTTGTCTCATTGTAAGTTCAAAATGCATTGAAAAAAAGAATAGCCATAAAAGTATTTGATTAAAAAAATAGTATAGCCATAAAATAGCACATATATTTATAATGAGTTTGTAAACGCCCCACTTAAAGTTTTTGCTCAAGCCCCAAATTCCATTGAGCCGACCCTGGTTTTAGGCAGGGTAAATGTACAGTAAATTAAAGGGTAACACTCCCTTAACTTTTGCATAATACCATGAGTAGGCATTTTGGTCTTTTCATCTGACTCAAATATTTGTTACAAAGAAAGCCAGTTGGTTTCATACCTTTAAAGCTAGTTTTTGTTCATTAGCATCTGTAACAGAGGAAAGAGAAACCATCATTAAAAGCACAAAGCCAAAGAAGGGAGAATATAACAGAGAATCACCAGGAATACAAGAAGGGTTCTGTGGAAGCATCAATGGAAACACAGATGCAGATACCGGAGCAGCAACAATCACAGATGCTGCGCATGAAGAAATCAGGAATTATTAGTTTCAGTGACAGCCCAATGAATGAAGACAAGGAGGAGGAGATGACAAAGTCAGCTCTTTCTGTGTTTCGGGCTAAGGAAGAAGAGATCGAGAGGAAGAAGATGGAAGTCAGGGACAAGGTTCAGGCTCAGTTGGGCCGCGTGGAAGAAGAAACCAAGAAGTTGGCTGAGATTCGCGAGGTAAAGTTGAACAATATAAATGTGTTGTGTATAAGTTCAATAAATGTTGGAATGACACGACCCACAAGTTAAAAACACAGCATGGCTTTTGACAACCTTAACCATCAGTACAAATTGGAAGTTCTTTCTTTTCTATAATCACTCGACAAACTATCAGATCATTAATGTTGGAACAATGAAAGATCACTTTTGGATATGTCTTGCTTTAACATACACAACAATTGCACATAATAAGATTGAATATAAAATTGTTCATTATGTGTATATATAATTTACACTTCTTATTGTGTGTGATTGAATTTTATTAGGAGCTTGAAGCTCTTGCAGATCCAATGAGGAAGGAAGTTTCAATTGTACGAAAGAAGATCGATGTGGTCAATCGAGAGTTAAAGCCATTGGGACAGACCTGCCAGAAGAAGGTGAAACAGTATAAAAACTTTGGTGAACTTAACTTCGCTTGTAAGAAATTTGTTTGATCCTAATGTTTGTTTATTTGAATAGGAAAAGGAATACAAAGAAGCCCTTGAAGCTTTGAATGAGAAGAACAAGGAAAAAACTCAACTGCTAACCAGATTGATGGAGGTAACTTTAGTGATCTTTTGGTCCAACTTAAAACTCATCCACCATATATATATGTACATGTGTGTGTGTGTATATTTGATTCCAGTTTTGCTTATGTTGTTCTTAATATGTATGATTAATTGGCCAGTTGGTGAGCGAAAGTGAGAAAGTAAGGATGAAGAAGCTGGAGGAGCTGAGCAAGAACATAGATTCCCTTGTCTAAAATGATACCATTTGTCTTAGGCACTGTTATTAGTATCTTTCTCTTGAATTGTGTTAAAGTTTGTGGTTTACATTTGTGTAATTAACTAAATACCTTTGGCGTAGTAATGTTGTTACTTATGACCTGGACGTCACCGGATAAAATCCCGGGAATAGTACACATAACATATGACATTTCCAAACTTTGCAGAGATGGACGTCTTTTTTTCTTTTATTATTTTTTTTCTTTCAAATTTGTGTTTGTCAGTGGCTTTTCATGGAGGTTCTATGGTTTAGGAATGATAGGGCCTCCAACCAGGATTGTTGGTTAACACTCTTGTAATTCTAATATTCAAATGGAAGATATTCCTTCTTAACATCACAATGCTCTTGCTTTCTAGTTGTACCAGCATCAAAACCACCAACTTGAATCTTCAAATTGAGAGGCCACCTGTATGATAAGATCAGTTAAAGGTTTCATATATTCTTCTCTTTACTCTTTTGTGAAACTTAATTTAGGGACTCAATTTATCGTGACCGATGGATTGAAGGTGGGTTCCCGTATTCAATGAAGTCCACTAACAAACCAATGATTTCAATTCATTAAGTCCTACAAATAGGTACAAGTAGCATTATTCTTTTATTTATTGGGAAATACTTCTCAGGACATCTTTGTTAATTTTTCAGTTGAAGAGAAAATCTTTCACTTAAATAAGTCTTCTGGATGTCCTCTATTAAGTTCCTATTTGCACCCCCTCCAACGTAAAACCTTTGGATCTTTATTGAGAAATTTCATAAGCCCTATCTATGGAGCACAGTGCTGAGCTAATAACAAAAACTATGGGTTTTTGGGAAAATGGATGGGTATTTATTTTCTTGCTTTTCTTTTAGAGAACGGTTTGTAGTCTTATTTATGACAATGACTTTCGTTGTTTTTAGTTTTGTATGTGAACTTAAGACTTTAAAGTGAAATCGCTTAATTTTTACGTGATCTATGTTCTTTCTATTTGATTTTGTAATCTGTTTATAATCTCGTGCGTAACATTAAAGATATATAAGGCCGGGGAATTAAGTCATGGAAAAATACATAACTTATTATGTATGTTACCTCTAATACCAACTCTGAAATAAACAGACATCCTTATTGACAAGACCCTTCAACAACAGGATGAGAGAATTTACAAACAGACGAAGCATTCCATGTTATTATTAGCTTTGAGGGAATAGTACAGTTAATGTACTGTTTATTGTTCATTTTCAAGGATTACTGATTAATAGTAGAATTGAAATGTATATGGTCTTCGGTAGTTGCTTTCTATTCTGCGATTTATGACTTTGTCACATAAAAAACCGTTCCATTCCCCTCTAATCTGATCGAAAAGAATGATTCAACTTGTCTTGCATCAGAAATTTTGAAACTTTCCGAATCCATCATTTTAAGTAGTCTCACACATGGGAGTGTTCTCTGTCGCCTCATAATTTGTTAGTTTTCAAAAGTTTTTTTTACTACATATAGATGCTCGTAGAAAGGCTAATGCCAGTTCGATGGGAAACAGCGATCGAAGAAATGACAGTTGGTTTACCAATGCCCCTATTTGCATCTGCCGATCTATCACTTTGCTTTATGGCATATGTTCCTTAGCTTGCATGCCGACATAGAAAAAGAAAAATATAAAGGCTAAACCTCCCAATACCTGAAATTATCTTGGGGAAAAATATTATGTTTCTTTGGTAAATATATTTTGCAATTAAGTCTCATACTTTCGTGGTAATTTTTTAAATTTTATTGGAGAAGTTAATAAAAGATTGGGGTGCAATTTGGGAGGGTTGAGAAGTCAATCTTAGTCTAATCTTAGGGATATAATCTTTAATTCTAATCCTACCTCAACCCGAGTACTGTCCCGAGCTTAATTTGGACAGGCTCGAGTTGGCTTGAGTTACTTAATTCGGGTTGATTTTTTGAAGTGTAGAATTNCTGAGAGGCCACCTGTATGATAAGATCAGTTAAAGGTTTCATATATTCTTCTCTTCACTCTTTTGTGAAACTTAATTTAGGGACTCAATTTATCGTGACCGATGGATTGAAGGTGGGTTCCCGTATTCAATGAAGTCCACTAACAAACCAATGATTTCAATTCATTAAGTCCTACAAATAGGTACAAGTAGCATTATTCTTTTATTTATTGGGAAATACTTCTCAGGACATCTTTGTTAATTTTTCAGTTGAAGAGAAAATCTTTCACTTAAATAAGTCTTCTGGATGTCCTCTATTAAGTTCCTATTTGCACCCCCTCCAACGTAAAACCTTTGGATCTTTATTGAGAAATTTCATAAGCCCTATCTATGGAGCACAGTGCTGAGCTAATAACAAAAACTATGGGTTTTTGGGAAAATGGATGGGTATTTATTTTCTTGCTTTTCTTTTAGAGAACGGTTTGTAGTCTTATTTATGACAATGACTTTCGTTGTTTTTAGTTTTGTATGTGAACTTAAGACTTTAAAGTGAAATCGCTTAATTTTTACGTGATCTATGTTCTTTCTATTTGATTTTGTAATCTGTTTATAATCTCGTGCGTAACATTAAAGATATATAAGGCCGGGGAATTAAGTCATGGAAAAATACATAACTTATTATGTATGTTACCTCTAATACCAACTCTGAAATAAACAGACATCCTTATTGACAAGACCCTTCAACAACAGGATGAGAGAATTTACAAACAGACGAAGCATTCCATGTTATTATTAGCTTTGAGGGAATAGTACAGTTAATGTACTGTTTATTGTTCATTTTCAAGGATTACTGATTAATAGTAGAATTGAAATGTATATGGTCTTCGGTAGTTGCTTTCTATTCTGCGATTTATGACTTTGTCACATAAAAAACCGTTCCATTCCCCTCTAATCTGATTGAAAAGAATGATTCAACTTGTCTTGCATCAGAAATTTTGAAACTTTCCGAATCCATCATTTTAAGTGGTCTCACACATGGGAGTGAGTTCTCTGTCGCCTCATAATTTGTTAGTTTTCAAAAGTTTTTTTTACTACATATAGATGCTCGTAGAAAGGCTAATGCCAGTTCGATGGGAAACAGCGATCGAAGAAATGACCGTTGGTTTACCAATGCCCCTATTTGCATCTGCCGATCTATCACTTTGCTTTATGGCATATGTTCCTTAGCTTGCATGCCGACATAGAAAAAGAAAAATATAAAGGCTAAACCTCCCAATACCTGAAATTATCTTGGGGAAAAATATTATGTTTCTTTGGTAAATATATTTTGCGATTAAGTCTCATACTTTCGTGGTAATTTTTTAAATTTTATTGGAGAAGTTAATAAAAGATTGGGGTGCAATTTGGGAGGGTTGAGAAGTCAATCTTAGTCTAATCCTAGGGATATAATCTTCAATTCTAATCCTACCTCAACCCGAGTACTGTCCCGAGCTTAATTTGGACAGGCTCGAGTTGGCTTGAGTTACTTAATTCGGGTTGATTTTTTGAAGTGTAGAATTAATTTTTTCGAGTGTAAATCTAATTTTTTTCAAGTGATCTGAGATGAAGGATGAGATGCAGATAAATAGAGAGTGAGGAGTGATGAGTAAAAGAGGGAGACTGAGAGTCTAAAACGACTCAGATGAGTGACAATTGAAAGAGGGAGGAGTGAAAAGTGAGAGAGGGATCTCAGGTTGATGGAGGCACAGGGGTGAAGACTTGAAGTTAAGTGAAAGTTTAAACTGTAAAGAGTGAAGATAAATACTTGTTGGAAAATATTGGATACAAATAAAGTGAACGGCAGGGTGAGACGCGGACTAGGTCGCTCTCTTAAGACGATTCGTGCCCCTTTATAAAAGAATCACAGCGCAGAAGATAGTAACACGTCATCCCCAGGATACAACAATCCAGCCTATTGGTTGTTACTTCACTCAGATCTGCACAATAGAATAAACTAGAAGCTTTATACACACCTTTGAATATTGCCTAGAAACTTATATTGTAAGAAGATAGTTGATATGATATTGTATATCTCTATACTGAAAATACATACATATATATACAAATAATATATGTGTTTAATAGGCTGTAATTACTTCTATATTTAATTGTATAATAACTAATAAAATATGGCTGTTGGAATATTAGCCGTTGGAGGTTTTTGGAATTCAACAACTGAAATTTTAATATAGAAGTAATGACAGAAAATAATTAAACAAAATATTAAAAAATGGGTTTAATACTAGTCCCACTCCTACGCACTTGAGAGTCTCAAGATCTTTCTTCAATTTAAAGGCTAGATAACACTAGTATATATATATACTCAAGTACTTTTGGATATTTAGTCGATATGAGATTAAGTTCTCACACACAAAAAACACTCTTTTAGTTACAATATTCTAACAATACCAACTCTAGTTAAATATATTTATATATTTATGTATATTCGGGTTCAATCCGATTTAATAATTGAGTTCAATCCGATTTTAATATTCGAGTTGAACCCGACAACCTGAAGTCTCAACCCGAGACTTGCTCAAATTCAATTCGAGTTGAAATTTTTATGCCTAAACCCAACCCTAGTATTAAAAATTATAACGTAAACTCTGTTTTTTTCAAGTTAAACTCAGGTTGAATTCGAGTTGAACCGCCCAAATTAAACTCTTAATCAAAGGAGGACTTTAAGCCAGAGGGAAAACAAATGATTGGTTTCCCCTGTAAATTTTCTAGTAGATTGATGTATATGTCAAATGAGATACCACATTCTATTGATAATAATCACCAAGGACACAATCATTTTCCTTACATTTGCAAATTGAAATACAACTGATTCACCTTAGGTTTGGTCCCCCTCCAGCATGTAGCTTCCATCAACTTTGCTGAAACTTTCAGCTAAACGTGAATTTGCAATATACACAAAAGTCAGATATTTAAGTTCAGAATTAGTCTCTTCAAGAGGAGGTGAAGTTGTCTACCACTGACCCATCTCAAATCCTATAATACCTGAATTTTTTGTATATTAGATATTATTTACATTCACTTACAAATATGAGTACAAAACCCGCAACCTCCTTATTTCAATCTCTCATTTCAAGAAAGCCAATGGTAGTAATAACTACCAAGGTACTCATTAGGCCTAATTGTATAATTTCAACGATTCAATTTTAAACCATACAAACTCATACATTCGAGAGGCCTGAACAGGGGTCTGAGTAGAACTCATGTTATTATGGCATTTATTGAAGTCCTCCTTTAGTCTCTCATTCTTGAAAAAAATCAAAGGGAACAGGAAGAAGTTAAAAATGAAAAAATCATTTGTTTCCTGTTGTCTAGTATAGGAAAAAGGGTTTCACGTTGTTTTAGTAGTTCTTCAGCTTCTATGATAAATTCAACCATTTTGATTTGAACCACATATTGTGAAAATGGGTGTTTTCATGCCTTTTTATTTAAAGCTAAGTCATCTTTATACTGCATGAAGTAAGAAGAAAAAGAAACCTCTTAACACCCACCATCGTCGTAAACCACCAACCATCACCACCACCTGCTGCCAACCACCACCAACCCCACCATCGCCATAAACCACCACCACCCATCACCACTATACCCCACCCACAACTCCTACCCACTAACACCCACCACCCATCGCCACCACCACCCATTAACATCCACCAGTATCACCCACCATCGCCGCCACCACCCACCACCACCCACCATTGCCATCAATTACCACCAATCACCCATAGTCACCTGCCAACCACCACCACCCACCGTCACCCGGCAACCACGCATTGCCACCCACCATCACCACTTTCGGTTGACCAACAACCACCACTCGTCATCCACTGTAACCCGCCAACCACCACTATCACCCATCGCTGCTAACCACCACCCATTGCCACTCGTCACCACTAACCATCACCTACAATCGCCGCCAACCATCATCACTCACCACCAAAAATAGTGAATAACTAACTTACCACCATCAACAACCACCACCATCATCACTGCTACTACCACAACAACTACCACCACCGTCACCGTCGCCCACCACCACTCGTTGCTATCCACCAACCATCACCCGCCACCAACCAACCACTACCCAAAATAGTGAAAAACTAGTCTACCATCATTTACCATCGCCGTCATCCACCACTACGATCCAACCACCACCACCACTACCCTGGCACCCCACCCACACCCAACACCACTCATTCCCAATCATCATCCACCATTGTTGCCAATCACCACCTCTCAGTATCGCCGCCAACCAACACCACTCACCACCAAAAACAATGAAAAACTAGCCTACCACCATCCACTACCCACCATCGTTGCCAACCACTAATATCCAAAACTCACCATTACCCACCAATCGTCGTCGCCGCCACCACCACCACCACCTATTGTCGCCAATCACCATCACTTACCACCCAAAATAATAAAAAAAATAACCCATTACCCAAAACAGTAAAAAACTCACCGACTATCGCCACCAACTAACACCATTCACCACCCAAAATAATGAAAAACTAGCCTACCACCAACCATTACCTACTATCGTCGCCAACCACTACTACCCAAAACTCACCACTACTACCAACCGTTGCCGCCACCACTACTAATTATCCCTAATTAAAGCATAATTTAATTAAGTTAATAGGTCAATTGTGTTAGTTAAATAAAGTTAAACAAGTCAAAATAAGTTAAATTATGGTTAGTGTGTAAATTAGGGATAATACATTAATTGTTGTTCCTTTCAGGATTTGTGTGTTAAAACTACCAACTATTGGGGAGCCAATTTTATCAAAGTTACAAACTACTGGGGGAGCCAATTATGAAAACTACAAACTATAGGGTACCAATTATTAAAGCTACAAACTATAAGGTGTCAATTATCAAAAGTTCAAAACAAAACGGGATCAAAGTGTAATTCAAGCCCTCCCTTTTTGTCTATAAATACCACCCATTTGGTCTTGTAATGATCATCTTTTTGTTTTTCTTGTATCATCTTTCTTGTAAAAAACATCTTTTGGTAGTGAAAAACCCTTAAAAAATCATTATGACTTTCTTGTATCATTACTTTCTTAAAAAGAGCACATTTTGGTAATGGATAACCCTTCAAAAGTTATTATTACTTTCTTATTATTGTTTTTTTTTATTGTATTATTGTTTTCTTTTAATTTATTGCTTTCTTTTATTGTATTATTGTTTTCTTTTAATTTATTACTTTCTTTTATTATATTATTGCTTTCATTTATTTTCATTGTCTTGAGCTTCATTTTTCCTTTAGAGGAGTGAAATTTTTTCACTTTTCTAGAGTTTTACCAAAGCCATGAAGGGTAGAATATAATTCACTCATTATTTGTTGAAGATTGGCTCCGTTTGTAATATGTTTTATCTTGCAACTCCTCTACTTAGAGGGATGAACATCACTCACTTTTCTAGTTTTATCAAAGCCATGAAATGTGAGTAGTTTCTCATCTAATCTTTAGTAAAAGGTGATTGACATGTATAATTATCTGGAAGTTATAATTGTACATTTCATTTATGCTTAGCTCCAATCTTCATTTCTTCATAGTGTCTTCTCATTACATTATTGTCTTTACCTTAAGCATGAGTAGCTAAGCCTTTAAGTTGGCTAATCCAAGGGACACCTCCTCTTGGGGTATGTCAGTTCAACTCATTTTCCTTTCTCCTCTCAGAGTCCGATGGTTCAGTTTGACTCGATAGAGGTTGGACGGGATTGTGAGTCTTTAATATTCCGTAGACTTGTCACGGGTTATGCTTGGATCCTCACTTCCATCTCGTCTCTAGTTTCTCATGAATCAATCGTACATCTATACTCTATTAGAGGAAGGATTCAAGTTGACTTGATAATCACATTGGCATGAACCCTTTGGATTAGCCAACATTTTTCCATTCTAATTGCGTTAAGACAAAATCACAAACCAAACTTCAACAACAAAAGATTTTGCACTTTGTTTTTCACCAAAATCACCTTCAAAATGATTCACCTCATTTTCTGAGGAGACGATCTTGAAATACGATTCCAAGTAAAACATGACAAACAAAAGTCTCTCTATGATTGGGGAGCATTTTTGTTCACACACACACACACACATTTGACATTTCATTCATCCACCATTTCGTTGCCCTTTCTTTTGACATTATTCCAAGGGAGAGTGACATTCCCCTTCACACACACACCATACATACATTGAGGGATGATGTCTGGAG
>CAUOFW020008235.1:291670-349421 GCA_963454935.2 Ilex paraguariensis
AAAAAAAATAACCCATTACCCAAAACAGTAAAAAACTCACCGACTATCGCCACCAACTAACACCATTCACCACCCAAAATAATGAAAAACTAGCCTACCACCAACCATTACCTACTATCGTCGCCAACCACTACTACCCAAAACTCACCACTACTACCAACCGTTGCCGCCACCACTACTAATTATCCCTAATTAAAGCATAATTTAATTAAGTTAATAGGTCAATTGTGTTAGTTAAATAAAGTTAAACAAGTCAAAATAAGTTAAATTATGGTTAGTGTGTAAATTAGGGATAATACATTAATTGTTGTTCCTTTCAGGATTTGTGTGTTAAAACTACCAACTATTGGGGAGCCAATTTTATCAAAGTTACAAACTACTGGGGGAGCCAATTATGAAAACTACAAACTATAGGGTACCAATTATTAAAGCTACAAACTATAAGGTGTCAATTATCAAAAGTTCAAAACAAAACGGAATCAAAGTGTAATTCAAGCCCTCCCTTTTTGTCTATAAATACCACCCATTTGGTCTTGTAATGATCATCTTTTTGTTTTTCTTGTATCATCTTTCTTGTAAAAAACATCTTTTGGTAGTGAAAAACCCTTAAAAAATCATTATGACTTTCTTGTATCATTACTTTCTTAAAAAGAGCACATTTTGGTAATGGATAACCCTTCAAAAGTTATTATTACTTTCTTATTATTGTTTTTTTTTATTGTATTATTGTTTTCTTTTAATTTATTGCTTTCTTTTATTGTATTATTGTTTTCTTTTAATTTATTACTTTCTTTTATTATATTATTGCTTTCATTTATTTTCATTGTCTTGAGCTTCATTTTTCCTTTAGAGGAGTGAAATTTTTTCACTTTTCTAGAGTTTTACCAAAGCCATGAAGGGTAGAATATAATTCACTCATTATTTGTTGAAGATTGGCTCCGTTTGTAATATGTTTTATCTTGCAACTCCTCTACTTAGAGGGATGAACATCACTCACTTTTCTAGTTTTATCAAAGCCATGAAATGTGAGTAGTTTCTCATCTAATCTTTAGTAAAAGGTGATTGACATGTATAATTATCTGGAAGTTATAATTGTACATTTCATTTATGCTTAGCTCCAATCTTCATTTCTTCATAGTGTCTTCTCATTACATTATTGTCTTTACCTTAAGCATGAGTAGCTAAGCCTTTAAGTTGGCTAATCCAAGGGACACCTCCTCTTGGGGTATGTCAGTTCAACTCATTTTCCTTTCTCCTCTCAGAGTCCGATGGTTCAGTTTGACTCGATAGAGGTTGGACGGGATTGTGAGTCTTTAATATTCCGTAGACTTGTCACGGGTTATGCTTGGATCCTCACTTCCATCTCGTCTCTAGTTTCTCATGAATCAATCGTACATCTATACTCTATTAGAGGAAGGATTCAAGTTGACTTGATAATCACATTGGCATGAACCCTTTGGATTAGCCAACATTTTTCCATTCTAATTGCGTTAAGACAAAATCACAAACCAAACTTCAACAACAAAAGATTTTGCACTTTGTTTTTCACCAAAATCACCTTCAAAATGATTCACCTCATTTTCTGAGGAGATGATCTTGAAATACGATTCCAAGTAAAACATGACAAACAAAAGTCTCTCTATGATTGGGGAGCATTTTTGTTCACACACACACACACATTTGACATTTCATTCATCCACCATTTCGTTGCCCTTTCTTTTGACATTATTCCAAGGGAGAGTGACACTCCCCTTCACACACACACCATACATACATTGAGGGATGATGTCTGGAGATTAGGATATTATAATGGAAACGGCCAAGCAACTACCCACCATTGCCGACAACTGCCACCACTCACCACCCATAATAATAAAATAACCCACCACCTAAAACAGTGAAAATATCACCCTCTCAATCACTTCCACCCACCACCCACCACCCAAAACAATACAAACTAATCCACCACTCACCATCGTCGCCAACCACCTTTATCCATGACTCAAAATAGTAAAAAACTGACTCACCACCTAACATCATCGCTAAACCACCACCCACCACCATAATCCACTACCACCACCACCCACACCCCACCACCACTACCCAAAACAGTAAAAAACTAGTCTACCACCATCCACCACCATCGCCACACCACTATACTACCACCCATCACCATTGCCAACCACTACCACCAGCTAGTCAAAACAATAAAAACTAGTAAACCACCCATCATTGCAGTCAACCACCACCACCCACTACCCAAAATAGTAAAAAATTAGTCAAACTAAAAAATAGTGAAAATTTAGTGAATTAAAACTAGTGAAAAAATATTGAACTCAAAAATAATAAAAAATTACTGATTTCAAAAATAGTAAAAAAATTATTGAACTCAAAAATAGTGAAAAATAGTGAACCCAAAAATAATAAAAATACTGACATCAAAATCAGTGAAAAATTATTGAACTAAAAAACATTTGATCACAACATAGTACTCCAAATTCAACCAAAACAACAAATGTAAAACAGTGAAATTTATCTAATTTTAATGTTTAGAACGGTACAAATTAAATTTATTTCTTTGTTTAGATCATTAAAATTGGGACTTTATTTACTAATTTACTTAGCGTTAAAATATAAAAAATTTAAACAGTGAATTTCATCTATTATCAATGTCTTCAACAGTAAAAAAATTATTTTACTGTTTCAGTCATTAAAATTGAGACTTAATTTTACCTAATTTATCCAAAATCCCATTTTTATGGGTTCTATTGAGATCTCTGTCTGGTTTTTCTTTTCTCCTTTGTAGATGTTTTTTCATCTATTATAGATGCATTCGCCAAAAGTTGTGATAGTTGTTCGGTATAATAACAATAATCTATTGATGTATATATAAAAAATGTTCAACCGAAATCTTAAGCTAGAGTCTTGTAATTTCCTTTCTATTCTACTATATTCAATTCAACTCTACGCACATGTTTTCAATAAATAAAACGTTGTGTTTCATGAAAGTTCTACAACACAGCTCTCTCTCTCTTTTTCTTTTTTTTGGGTACGTAACAGAGTTCACTCTTTATTAGCATAGGAATGTGAAAAACATATAATAGTATAATTCAACGAGGAAGTGTTACTTTTCAGGAAAACATATAATACACAATTGACCAAGTGTTAACACACCTATGAGAATTTAGAATACGGTTATTTTTTGCTTTTCACCTTTAAAAAAATCCTCTCCATAAAAATAATTTTTTAATCTTCATATAACTGATGATACACAAAATAGACTTATGCACAATCGACAGTCGAGTGAGTGATGCAAGAGAATTAGTGAGAAAATTAATAAATCAATCAATGACAAAAAGATAAATATTTCGGTCAGAGTGATCTACTTTACTCCAAAAGTTACAATAGTGGTTGAAAAACCTTTATTAATGAAATAAAATAAGAGAGAGAGCGCTTCGAGAGAGGTGTGGTAGCTACGAGAGTAATAGTTATGTGAGAGGTGTGTAAAGATGTCCCTATCAATGGAGAGAGTTTATAATTTATAAGCATGAAACCCTTAGGTGAGGCGGTGACGTAAAGGTAACATCACTAGTTTCTCGGGAAGAATAGCTATAAAAAGTAAGTACAATTAAATGAAATCTTGATCTTTGTAAGTGGGTATTCTGATAATTACTCCTCACATGCTCTAATCTTCTTAAACTCCTTAAACTTTAGACTAAATCAAATTGACGAGTTGAACTTGACCTGTCTTTTAACTTATTTGAGTTTACTTGATTTATTAGGCGTTCTTCGATTCAATTTGTGCTCATCAATGACCATCTCTTTTTCTCCCTTCACTTTCTTCGCCAACCATTCATCCCACTTGTCTATTAAAAATTGGGTTTTCCACATTTTACACCACAAAAGATTTTAATATTTTCAGTTTACACTCTAAAATATAATTTTTCTCATATTACACCCTTATTGTTCTAAATTAGTTGCAATGTGACCCCTCAAACCAACACAGTCTCTCTTCCCGTTAAATATATTTGCACATGCGAAGGACGTGGTCTCTCCATTGGCAAAAATGACTTTTCCCATCAACATCTCTCCAAAATTTTAATAGACGAGTGATGGCGTTCATTTGAGGAGCTACATTGCAATTAATTTAGAACAATGGGAGTGTAACGCAGTGTTATTAAAATTGGATCAGATCGATCGATTGAACCAGTTAGATCCTAAATCAGGATCTAGACCGGTTTGATTTTGTAGTTAAACCACATAAAGAAGCAAATCAACCGTTAAATCGGCTAATTTTTTACCAAACCAGTGAATCGGGCGGTTTGGAAAAACAGGAGAGTTTGAATATCAGGAGTTATATACAAAAAAAACAAATTCATGTTTTTTGGGTCATTTGCCCTAAATCAATCGTGTTCACAGCTCACAGGCCACCGACCCACCACTCAGACCTCATCTGTCAAGCAACGAGATTAGCACTCCGACGACCTCTCAAGCGAGGAAAAGAAGGCGAGAAGGCGAGAAGGCCAGGGACTCAGGGAGGCTGAACATCATCACTTCCTTTCGTTTCTGCACAAATCTCATAGAAGCTCTGTGATGATTCACCAGTTTCTATGCTCGTCGATGATGAAACAAGAGGACTGTTTGATGAAGTCGCTAAAGGAGGCCTACACTTCGAATACTCTGTCACAGACACACACACTGCCCACAGGAGCTTCGAATACAATGAGATTCTCTTTTTGAGAGACCGAGAGGGAGAGAGATGGAGAATCTATTACCGGTATATAGCCTTTTTTTTATTTAAATATCGATATATAACAGTTTTAAACTTATTTATTAATATCCGTCATTTTTTGAAAGCGAATTTGTTGAATTTGCTGACGCTGAGTCAACAAATTCACTTTTAAATAAAAAAGTTATATTTTTAATCATATTTGCCAAACTAACATTTTTATAAAAAGGGAGTTTTCAAATACGTTTTTTCATTGTCACCAAATTATATAAAATATTGTCTCAATCCTTTTTCTTCCACCTTCTCCGAGTCTACCTCCCACTTTTCTCTCTCTCTCTCTCTCACACACACACAACCCTATTCACCGACATTCAAAGAACTTTGTCTCTGTCCTAATTTCTAGATCTCAATTTGGTCATAAAGACACAAAAATCTAAACTGAAAAAGACCCAATCCTCTTCCTCTTCTCTTCTTCAATGGCATTCAATTTCCAACTTTCCTTTTCCACCTCCTAAAAACCCATCCATAGAACCGAGGGACCCTACTCCATGAAAAGCCTATCCATTTATGACTAATGAAAGACCCACCATTTCAAGCAAAGCCGGGCCTATTATGGTGGGTGGAATTAATGGTGATTTTCACCACCAGCAGCAACATCAACAGCACCATCAAAAGCATGAAATTTGGCCACCATCAAAAGCATCAACAGCAACATGAAGAATCGACTTGGTAAAAATTAGCCCCCCAATCCTCTTCCTCTTCTCTTTTTCAGTGGCATTCAATTTCCAACTTTCTTTTTCCTCCTCCTAAAAACCCTTCATTCGAAATTTCTGTAACACCACTGTGAATTCCACCTTTCGAAATTTGGTGACATTAAATTAGAAACTAAAGGCTATAAAGCTTCTAGAAGAGTACTTGTAGGAGGATGAGATCTGTTGGAGAGAAAGAAGGTGGAGCTATGTGAGATGTGAGAGTCTGTCAGCTATACTTGACTTTTTTAGCCTAAAAGCGTGGGTATCAAACACGCTTTTAAATAAAAGTCTGTTTAATTAGCCCATTACCAAAGCCAGTTAAACATAAAAACGTGTTTGGTAGTCACATTTTTTTTCTGAAAAATGTTAGTTCGACAAATATGATAAAAATTATAATTTTTTTATTTAAAAGTGGATTTATTGATTTCGCTTTTTATATTTAAAAACGGATTTATTAACTCCGTTTTATAAGTGAAAGCGGTTTTAACAAATCCGTTTCTATAAGTTTAAAACTGTTGTACATGAGTGTTTAAGTTTAAAAAAATCTGTATATTGGTAATAGATTCGAGAGATGGATGTGCATTATATGTATTTGAAAATTTTAATTTGGACCTGTCTGATATTTGGCATAGGTGTTGTATACATCGTAGACATATTTTATATTTTTTTGGTTAAATTATTATTTTTATAATTATTATATATATTTTTTTATTATATGACTGATTTAACCAATTGACTCAATAATAGAATCAGTGAATTATTGACCTGGTCCTCTTCTAGGTCCGGTTCTAATAGTGCAATGTGAGAAAAATTATTTAGGATATAAAGTGAGAATTTTATCATCTTTTTTTAGTAGAAGATGTGAAAAGCCCTTAAAAATGCAACAACGTCCCCCTTCTCCCACTCTCAGTTTCTTTGCCAACCACTCATCCCAGTGATCCCACCTGTCGCTGGACCAAGCCTTTCCCGTTGATGCCCATTAAAATTTTGGGATTGGCTCAACCAATGTTTCCAATGGGTCTAACCCGTTTCCTGCAGTAAAAAAGTGTTTAGGCTTCAGTTCTCACCTAAGTTCGAGTGTGATGTGAGAGCGGAAGAGACAGAGAGATGGAAAATAGCCGTGAAACGGAAGGACTCCAAAACCCTTGCAATGGAGGACAAGAGGAGAGAGAAAAGGAAGATAACCCGAATTCAAGTTCGAAACCGAAGATAGTGGTGATAATGGGCCCAACTGGTTCTGGCAAATCAAAACTCGCCATCGACCTCGCTTCTCACTTCCCCATCGAAATCATCAACGCCGATTCCATGCAGGTATCAGGCATACCGTATATATATACATATCTCTGTGTGTATATTATGTGTAAGCTTACCAGATAATCACTTTCTCCATTATTGTTTTGTGGTTAGGTTTACCAAGGATTGGATGTTCTCACTAATAAAGTTCCTGCCCAAGACCAGAAAGGTTCTTCCTACCTTCTCAATCTATTCACATGTATGAGTCAATGTTATCTTTCTGATACGCATAAATTCTTTTGATTTTATGTTTGGGTTTATTTACTTATAGGAGTGCCTCATCATCTTTTGGGTACAATCAGCCCAGGCGTTGAGTTCACCGCCAAGGATTTTCGGGACTATGCGATTCCTGTGAGAATTTCTATTTATCTCTCAACAATTGCCAATTTAGTTTCATTTAAATTCTCCCTCTCTCTCTCGGGCAAAGATGGGGAAGGGGGAAGTAATGAAATTCCACTTGCCCCTACGTGCCCACACTATCATATAGCTACTTCTACTTGCCCTACTTAATCTCTATTACTTGATTTCTGCTGAAAGAAGGTGGTATTGTTTTGATGTATTTTAAAGCAAAAAATTGACAACATTGTTGCTTTTCGAGAATTCTAGTCTCCAGTACCCATTTGTTCACTATGCCTGCATGAGTTGGCTTCAATTTATAACTTAGCAATCTCACGTATATTGTGCATAAACTAATTACAAGACCTGAATCACTGGACACCATTTGCAATTGATTTATAGAANTTGCTGTAGTGTTGGATGTTGTTGTTGCAGTCCAGTTATGACACTTTCTTTTTGAAATGTGAAATTACAATGTATTCTTCTGTTATAGGGATGGTGGATCTTCTATTGTCTTGTTTTAGAAGATCAACCATCCCTTTGGAAACACCTGTGTACATGAACCCATTATCTTCTTGATATAGTTAAATTGTTTAAGTATATTGAATCCATAAACATCCAACATACAATGCCACCATCATCCAACAAATGCCTACAATACCATCATCCAATATACAAAGATTACATATATCATCCCTTCAATGCCACCATCATCCAGCAACCGTTACACTAACAATCTAACAAATGCTAAGTTACACCACCATCATCCAACATAATGCTAAGTTATCCAATGCAATACCACCATCATTCAACAATCCAAAGTTATCCCACCAACACATAAGTAGCACTACATAAATGAAACAAACCATTACATAATTAAGAAAAGATCCTTCCCATAAATGAAAGTAAACTATTACATCATTTTATCATTACAATCACAAACAACTTCACTAAATTAAAGTTAGAAAGTAACATGAATATGGATCGTAACAACTCAAGCCGTTGCACCAGACTTACTCATACTGGCTATGTACCCATCTGAACTGTGAGCTTGAAGTTTCATATAGGTTTTGTCTTTGTATGTCTGTGCTTTGAGAACAGACTCATAATCTTCTGCATAGTAGATTGTTTTCATAGAGGAGTAGCATTGATGAAGAAGGAATTCTGATTAGGTGGAACTGAGATCCAATCTCCATCTCTCAGTGAGATTTGAAGGCAAGAGGTATTGTTAGACCTCAAAACAGATATGATTTGTGGGTCAGTGTGTGCTCCAAATCCAATCAAATTCCTACCATTCAATTCCTGAAGCTCAGGGACATGGAGGATAGTGATTGACCCTAAAAACAGAGTCACTCTGTTCATCCTTCAAAAGCTTACTGAACACATTCCTCTATTGAATCTTCAACCATCACTTCAAGAATCTCACAGGCCATGTTCTTCACTGCTGATACATAATCATTCACTGCACAACTACAACAACAACAACAAAAACCCAATAAGAAAATTTTGAATTCAATAGGTCAGCCTTGGTGCTGTAATGAGATTGTGATCTGGGTGTTAAAGATTCTCCAATCCCCACAATGGCAGCAGCCTTATACAATGGACTGCCTTTTTTTTAAAAAAAAAAATCACAAAACTTAAATTTGAATGTAAAAAATTTGAGAAGTTAGATAGCACTGTCTCTGTTTCTTACCGAAATGTTTCTGGGTTTTCACCACAAATAGAAGCAAGTGTTTGACAATTGAATTCAGGGTTAGTGGTTAAGAGAAGATATTCAACCCAACCAACATCAGGGTTAGTGGTTAGTGGTTAGTGGTTGAATTCAGGGTTTGTATGTCTGTCCTTGGAGGCAAGAAGCAATTTCACCTGATATGGCTGCAAGTTGATGTTCCGAATATCATGCATATGCTCTGGGATCTGTCTGTACTCATTAGAAAAAGATAGTCCAATGCCATTGTCTATTCTCGATGTTAGAACTTACCTTTGCTAGAAAATTGAGGCGCCCAACACTGCATTTACTTTTTTTTTTCCCTAAATTGTTCGAGTTCTAAAACATCCAGATTTGAGCAGCTTTGAACGTCGGCGTCAGCATCAGTGAAGACGTAGGCAATGGAGTGTTAGAATTTTTTGGGTCTTCGACTTCGGCATCATTTTGGATCTGTGGAATGATCATAGGCGATGGAGTGAAGACATTTGAGGAATGATCGTTTTGGGACTTTTTTTTTTTGGGTCTGATTGGTTTTTTAAAAAAGGCACCAAACGGTGCCGTTTTAAGCGAACAGCAGAGGATCTGAATCCCTCTGGCTCCAATATTCTGCCATGTAATTTCTGGAACATCACCAACACTCCCATCTTCAATGAACCAGAAATGACTTCATTACGTAAGACAAAGTGCGCACAAAAAACCATTACCAGGGCTGAGAGTTGTTGCACAGGAAACTTCTGGCGGGCGAGGGCGAGGGCGGTCTAAACGAACGTTCCTCCATCAAATAAGTTCTACAATTAATAATCATCAATTTCTCTATGGCACCTTCCCCCGTGTCATCAACTGAATCCGATAATGGCTTCTGTATTGAAGATTATGGCAATAGCTGAGTGAACTTGCAATAAGTTACAAAAATAACGAAAGGTAAATGTTTCAGATTACCCAAGGGTGGAAATCTACCTTTGTGTCCTGGTACTACTTGAGGTACTCCAGTCCAGTGATTCCTCATAAAATCCATAGGGGCAAAGGACAACGCTGCAGCAGTCACTCAATTCCTTCAGATCAGTTTCAAGGGCGATAAGATGTTCACAGGGCGTCAAAAGAAGAATGATTTCAGATGAGAACAGAACAAGAGCAGCAGAGAAGATTTTCTTTTTATAAAGAGAGTGATAGAACACTTAATGCAGATGAAATGTGACAGGTGAAGGGAAAAAAGTGCTTCTCGACAATGAACATTTTTCTTTTATCGGCAACGAACATTGACAGAACAATTTGTAGTTTTTTACTCTTAATAGCAACAGACTTTAATTAGACAAAGAGAAGATAGCACAAATTTAGGATAAATTGGAGGACAATACATCCTAGCAAAGATAGCGACACCGAAACAATCCAACCAAAAACAACACTACAAGTTGCCCAATGATTTCCAGTCTGACGTGATAAAGAGGCAGACTGCCAAACTCNGCCTACACCATTCTCTTTTTATATAGGAATTATATTTGGTTTGGACAACTGAATTTAGCACTAAGGTTTTTTTTTGTTTAAAAGATGTGGATGTGAATGGCTTATCTTTTGTCAAATACAATTACGAATAGTAGTTTATGGGCCCAATCCATGGAATTATTCTTTCTCAATATATCTTTGCAAGGTATTTTAAAAGCTGGTAATTTGCTGCTTTTTACTTTTTGGGGGTGTGAATCACATTCTCAAATCAGTTCTTAAATATATTGACCTACTGCTTCGATTNGTTTACTTATAGGAGTGCCTCATCATCTTTTGGGTACAATCAGCCCAGACGTTGAGTTCACCGCCAAGGATTTTCGGGACTATGCGATTCCTGTGAGAATTTCTATTTATCTCTCAACAATTGCAAATTTTGTTTCATTTAAATTCTCCCTCTCTCTCTCAGGCAAAGATGGGGAAGGGGGAAGTAATGAAATTCAACTTGCCCCTACGTGCCCACACTATCATATAGCTACTTCTACTTGCCCTACTTAATCNTTTAGTCTCTTGGGATTGCAGCACTTTTTTCATGCTTATTCTTGTTTGCTAGGACATGAGGTTAAGAACTATCTCTAGCTGAGTTTTGTCAGGGGAATCCGCTGTGAAGGATAACATAAAGACTTCCAATATTTTCTTGCATGTTCTAGTCTTCAGCACTTGTCGCAATACTGATTTTATTCATGTTGCCATTTTCTTGGGTTTTTCCGCAATCCTGTAATACCAACTTTGACCTGGAGCTTATTCTAAAACACTGTTAATCTAGCATGAGCCAGAGTTTTGTTCTTCAGAAGATCTTGTTCATTGTTCTGCATTTTTTGGCCATAATTGTGTTCTTCATTTGTCTGTTTAATTGTACTCAGGCTCTTGTGAGTCAATTCCTTCTTGATGACTCGGTAGAAGATGTGGATGAAAGCTGCTTAATTGATCAACCTGGTAAACAATTATTAGTCGCTTTAGGAGTTTGGATTGACAATATGTAAGGGCATATAGATATTGGGGAGTGTGTCTCTGTACATATTTTTAAGTGTTATTTAATATACCCTTACCGTTCACAGGGGATAAACAATCAGATTCTGAACTGGAAGTTGAGGGAAAGAATTTTAGTTATAATTTCGATTGCCTTAAAGACCTTGATCCAGTTGCAGCTAATAGAATTCATCCAAATGATCATAGAAAGGTAATTATCATCTAGCTAACTAGTGGTTCTGCTTTGACCATATAAACAAGAAGGCTTGTACTATGTAAATTTGATACTGAAGCACAAATGTGTGGAACTTTTTTGGTGCTTATGCCTGCACTAGGGTACATTCAGTATGCATAATGATTCTAATGATCCTACTCCTTTGAGGACCAGTGGTTGGGGAAATGTTATTGAATATTAATTCTTTTTAGGGGTGCAACTTGGGTCGGGCAACCCGAGCCCAACCTGAAAAAATTAGGGCTTGGACAAGGGTTTTTAATTCTTGGGTTGGGCTTGGGTCGAAAAATTCTAACCCGAATTTAGTTTGGGTTGGGCTCAGGTTACGGCCTCGTGAACCTGAGTTCAACCTGAACCCGACAAATTAAAAAAAAAATTATATATATATATATATATAAAGCATTTGCACTGGTTTTTCATTTTTGTTCTATCGTTCTCAGTCTCTCTTGTTCTCTCAGCCTCTCTCGTTAAAAACTTGGTTGAAGTTATTGGTTGTTAATTTAGGTGAATATTATGTAATTATCATATTCAGTGTCAAGATCACTTTGTTTGGCAATCAATCTTAGAATTTTGCAAAAATAAAGACTGAATAGTGAATACTATTTGAGATTGTGTAGTTCTTCATTCAGTAGGAATATGAAAGCATTTGTGCCACATATGTTTGTCATGATTGGTTATCCTAATGGCATAATTTGGATGACCCCTTAGTTGGTTCGAACTTGTGCAGATCAAGCAATACCTTTGTATGTATGCTCGCTCCGGTGTTCTTCCAAGTAAACTTCTTCAGGAGACATCCATGCAGGTTTGTACTGCTGTCACAGTTGCCTACATGGTTGTAAGTGGCTAATGTCAGCAGTATTAGGCACCTTCTTTGTAAAAAGAGGTTTGATTGTGGGACACTTTTATCAGGAGCAACAATGATATAGTTGTTCTGCCTGCCTATCTTTTATTGAAGTTGCCTTTTAACTACTAAAGAAGCATTAAATGCAAAAATTTGAATTATGAGATGCTTATTGGTTACTGGAAAAGAGTTGGTCAAAGTTAGAACGCTCAATTTGCATTACTCTTTGCAAAAAAAGAAAAGGAAAAGGGAAAACGAAAATATTTTGATATTTTAACTTTGACCTATTTTCCTACTGGGGAAGATGGAACAGTATAGATGGAATCTGTAATTGCCAGGATGAAACCAATTTATTTGAGCACATGAGATAATGCCAATCTGACCTGTTTGCTCTTGAATAATCTCCTAATATCGCATGTGACAGGGCAGAACTGGGGTAAAGCTGATAGTTTCAGATACATTTGCTGTTTTATATGCGTGGATGCATCACTCCCTGCATTGGATCGATATGTGGAGCAAAGAGTAGATCACATGGTTAATGCTGGTTTGCTTAATGAAGTCTATGACATCTACAACTTGAATGCAAACTATACTCGAGGTTTACGGCAGGCTATTGGTGTCCGAGAATTTGAGGATTTTCTGAGAGTTTACACTTGTGGTGCGAACAGTACAGATGGCTCCTGTTTTCAGATGTCATCAAAAGACAATTGTAAGATGTTGAAAGGAAATGTGTGGGAATTCCTGAATGCCTCCAAGGAGAACCAACAAAATCTTTTATTAAATGATGCCATTGACAAAGTAAAAGTGAACACTCGAAGACTTGTTCGTCGTCAAGTGAGCAATTTCTTTTTTTTTTTTTTTTTTTGGGATTTGTTTATTCGTTTGCATTATTTTTCTCCTTATCACACTGCAGCTGGTGGCAAGCATTCTTGATTTCTCATTAAATTGCTCATAGAACCTATGGGCTTGATTGAATCCTTCTTTTGTTTCGGATGATGCTTCATGAGTAAGGAGCAAGAGAACCAAGTGGGCTTTGGTTTGGTATTTAATTAGTGATCAGTTCGCTAGTTTCTTTGATCTCACTTGGTGTTCCTTTCCATTTGCTTCCAATAGTTCAACCTATCCAGAAAAATTATCGGAACTACTTGCTTTGGAAAATTTCTCTGGATTTTTAGTTTGCCTCTCCCTTTTCTTTGTTGGATCATATTTCATCCCATATTTTATATTGAGAAAAGTAGTGGTTGCTTGACTTTGTGAGCAATTGGCTAATCATTCATGAAACTTACAAATTCTGCCCATACTTTTGAAATCTACTTTTACTGAGTTAATGTGCTGTCTCTCCCTTGATATTCAGTTTTTCTTAAGTTGTCTTTCAAATAGTGTAAAGTGTTTCTGTGAAACTGTTGTTCCCCCATTTTCTCTTCTTATTCATGTTTTTCGAAAAGCTAGATGAATTACTTTGGTAAAAGCAGAAAAGATTAATGTGTTCCTAAATAAATTCTCACCAAGTTAGTTGGTTATTTCTATAGATCCATGTCAGAGTGTGGTTTGCCAACCTTCTTGTTTTGATTATATCTAAAAAAATTTGTTGCTTTTCTGTAAGAGGAGGTATAATCTTCTTCAAACATTGAACGTTTTTTGAATAACCAAACCAAACTATGCCTTATGAGTCCGTCTTCGTTATTCATTTCGATCATGCGCTATACCCTCGTTTAAGTTAAATATTTTTATATCTTCTATTATTTTGTTCAATGTTAATTTAGGTCTATCATTAGTTCCCTACTTCTAGAACTATTAAGAGATACTCTATCACTTTTTTCGAACCGGTGCCTCTATCGGCCTTCGTTGAACTGATCAAATCATCTTAATCTATTCTCTTTTAACTTATCTTCAATTGAAGCTACTTCTACCATTTCTCTAATACGGTCATTTCGTATTCTATCCTTTCTAGTTTTTCCACACATCCACAATGTTATTGTTATTTCCGTTACACTAATTTTGTCACTATGTTGTTTCCTAGTCGCCTAACATTCCGTCTCATACAATATTGGTGTCCTGAACGTTTTTTGAATGTTTAGATAAATGTGTTTCCAGTATTGAATTAAACATCATGGAATGAGCATTGAGACTTTGTTGCTGTATATTAATTTGATGCTTTATTGCTGATAACCCTGTTGTTTCCCAGAAGAGGAGGCTTAGTAGATTACAAACGTTGTTTGGCTGGGACATAAATAGTGTTGATTCCACGGATTCCTTAGCAGGCATGTCTTTCAAAGTGCTTACAAGTTTTCATAGTCATCATGATTTTCTTGTTTCATGAGATGATATGTTCCAGCCTCCAGGTGTTAGACTGAATCAGATTGAACATTCAATACGCAGGTACAAGTAATGATTTATGGGCAGCACATGTTGTTGAGCCCTCCGTGAGAATAATCAAGTCATTCCTTGATAAGGATGCCAGTGCAGCACTTGACTCCGTGGCCAGAAAAGGCACCCAAGCATTGAAATTGATCCAAAGGGACCTGTGGACTCAATATGTGTGCAAGGTTAGTGATAGTTGTGGTACTCTCTCTCTGGTGTTTGTATGGGTGCCCTTGAGTGTGCATTTCATGCTTTTAATTCATATGCATTGATTGGAATATTGATGGGTCTACGACTCTTTTCACTGGTAGGCATGCGGGGACAGGGTACTCAGAGGGGCGCACGAGTGGGAACAACATAGACAGGGCCGTGGCCACCGCAAACGCATTTCTCGGCTTAGGAAATTGGAAGTTTCTGCTTTGTAGGGTAGCATTAGCAACATCATTCAGGCTCTCACAGAGATCTCTACAAAGGATTAGCAGAAAGCTCTTCCCACTATTTTTTTTCTTCCTCTTTAAAAAAATTAATAATTCCAACTTTCTTATCTATGAGAACGATTAATAGCCTTGACCAAATTCAAGTGGCCCCTGTTAGGGCTGCCAAATTGGGAATGGGAAATGACGTGTGCAAGGATGTCAACATATATGATTAATTCAATTTTAACATGATAAACTCTTTTTTACATATTTATAGGAATGCATATACATATAATTTTTTTTTAGTTTTTCAACTTTTTTTAATCAAGCGAGTGCACGATACAGAATTCGGGTTCCCTAATTCCTGGATCTGCCTTTCTGTTGTTTGCATTTATAATACAAATGGTCAGCCCTCTTGTATGGTATCTTGGGGCTGAATGAGTTGTTTTCCATGTGCTGGAAACATTATAGAAACCATAAAGAAAAGAAAACTCATGCTCTTAATTTTTTTTTTTTTTGGTTTTATAAGCTGCATATTGGAAACCTGATCATTTATGATTGTTGAAGAAAGAACAGGTACATGAAAAAGGTGGTCTCTTTTTGGTAGGGGTTATTGGTAATGTATGACCCATCTTGGTTGGGACCCAGTCCTTAATTCTTTAACTTTCCCAAAAAAAAAAGTCCTTAATTGTTTAGTGAAAGAAACAAAGTTGCCCTCATAATCTTTATCCTCATTAATTATCATTAAAAACAGCAAACTATGCTGTTAGTTAAAAGGCCAACGATTCAATAAGTTTTTGCATAAAATTTATTTTTTTCCCCAAAAATGACTCCTAAAAGCTCTCTGTTATCTCATGGATAGGCACTTTTTCTTCTCTACCAACTCTTGCTCATTTGTACAAAACGTCTCTCTCTCTCTCTCTCTCACACACACACACACTTGCAGGAACTTGGATGAGCAACAATGCTGTGGTCGTGTTTTCTATTAAATGGGATTGTAATACTTTATGTCTATTAACAAAATAAGACATGAAAATAGGCTACGCTACCATTGATCAGGACAATTTTTTCAAAACAACTTTTGTTGGATTTGTCAACAACTCAGACAAGCAGATCTTTAAAGAAAATTCAAGCAAATCTCCAAAAGCTAAATAAACCAAATATGTCGGTCATATAATTTTACGGTATATACCCAAAAGCCCAGCAACCCAAAGTTGGCATCACCCATTGAAATTTCTCAAACACCCAAAATTAACATACCAAACTTACAACATATATATTTTCCTGTTTTTTTTTTAACAAAAGAGGAGCCGCACCCGACTATTAGACTAACATTCAATGAAGTTCACCATTAATCCAACGACCCCAATATACAAAATTCTCAAGTTAGTTACAAATAAGATTATTGCTATTGACCAAACTACTTTGACAAATTAGTTCAAAACGAAGATTGAACAGTAAAAATAACACCATGGTGTTTTGTAAACCCAACTGGGGATGTTACTAAACACGCCCTGATCAGCTTAGCCAAACCAATTTTCGGATATACGTCTGCATCAGATTGAATCATAATTGTTTTAGGAGTGTGATGTTAAAATTGTCAGCAAGTAAGTTTACACCACAGCCGAGTTTATTCGTGCAGCCACAATTTTCATATTTTCCTACCAAACACGTGATTGACTGACTGAAGTCTCTTCCAAGTGACTGGATTGGATTGAGAATCCAGGAGCGGAGCCACCCTTGGACCACCTTAAAGGTTTTTTTTTTTTGATATTAGATATATACTTTTTAAGATAAAATTTACACATATTTATTAGTGCTCACCTTCAATTTTTTTTATATTAAATATATATTTTTTAAAATAAAATTTAGACATATTTAATTGTGCTCACCTTTTTATTGTGATATCGATTAAAATAGATCACTACTTAATTTCAAATAATGTTTATTGAGACTAATATGCTGTGATATTAAATCTAGTAGTGAGTCATTATATTTAGTAACGTCCACTATTCATTCAATGGTCACAAGTCATTGGGTTCCAACAAATTAAATTTTAAATTTTTTTGGGTCAAGATATAAAATTAAATTTTGAATTAGATGCAATTATTATTATCCTTAAATTTTTAAGCACATTTCGGAAATGTCTAAATAATTTTTAGACATATCGCAGTTGTTTTTCTTAAGTATAGAATTATTTTGTTATTGTATAAAAGTGAGCGTCATTACGTAATAAATTACAAGGTAATAAATAAAAGATTGTTATTACCATGTTATATATAGAAAAAAAAGTATTTATTAATATCATTGATTTGTAATTCTTTTAAATGATAAATAATAATTAGATTTAATCGTAAAATGATAATAATTAGTCTCATACAATGTTTTAATTAATTTACTTATATTTTTTGTTTGTTCATTTCATGCAAATCATTTTTTAATGTTTTATGTTATAAGCTTCTGTGGTCAATCAAAAAAAAAAATTAAAAATGCTATTTGGATTTAATTTAATGACGTAATTCAATGCACCATTTTAATTGAAAGTAAACTCTACAACTAAAATAAAAGTTACATTGATTAAATCTCTATAACATTGATAAAAAAAAATTAAAACTTATTAATATGTCTACCCTAAAATATTTTTCAGGCTCTGCCCCTGATTGAGGAGGAATGGATTGGATGAAACACGACAATTCTACTATCCAATCTAGGGGTGGCAAATGGGTGGGTTGGGTTGGTTCTAGGTTGGGTTAAATTGGATTGAACTAAAATAAATCAAATCTATTTTTCACTCACCTAGGTAGCGTTTGGTAAATGCTTGTTTTCATTTTTTTTTGTTTTTGTTTTCATTTTATGACCAAAAAAAAATAAAAACATGTTTGGTGAATGTTTTTTTTTTTTTAATTACTCTGTTTTAAAAACAAGCTAAAATATGAAAACATCAAAAAGAAAAAACAAACGCGCAATGGTGAAAGGATTTAATGAGGTCTGGACATTGATCCTCCGTAGCAACAAAATATGAATTTTTTTGCTTGGGTATATAAAAGGCCATCTCTCTCTTTCACCTTTCATATTTATGTTGTCTTTCTATCTCTGACTCTTTGTGTTGAAGACGAAGTCGAAGCCACAGCCACAAGGACGAAGACGAAGGATCCAGACGCCATCTCCCCTACTCTCCGTCTATTGCTTTCGCTCCCTCTCCCTTTCTCTCTCAACCTTCTCTATTTTGGTGGTGGTGATGGATTTTGGGGGAGTGGTGGTGGATTTCGCTAGTGGTGGGGGGTAGGTTGGTGGTGGTGGGGTTGGGCAGTGGTGGGTTTGGGTGGTGGTGGGTTTTCGAGGATGGGGGTGGGCTTGGGTGGTGGGTTTCGGGGATGGGCGTGGGTTGGGTGGTTGTGGGTTTCAGTCGATTAGGGCGGTGCTGGGGCTGGGTGATGCTGAGTTTCATCCGATTGGGGTGTTGTTGGGGCTGGGTTTTGGTGGTGGTGAGTTTCAGGGTGGGGGTGGTGAATTTTAGGGGTTGTTGGGTATTGGAAAGGGGTTGAGGGGTGATTTTTGGTGGTGGTGGGTGTTTGGTGGTGGCTGGTGGTTGGTTGTTGGGTGGTTGGTGGTGGTGTTAAATGGTGAATTTTTGCTATAATACCAAGCATATTTTTTATTTTTGTTTTTATAATTTTTAAATATAAATGATTACCAACACATGTTTTATATTTTTAATTTTATCACAAATAAAAACAAAAACGTTATCAAACACACCTCTAATAAATGAATTATAATGGGTTGAGTTTATAACGGGTTGAGTTAAATCGATTAATCCATAAAATAATTAAAATTCTTAATAGACACGTTAGTACACCAATATACATACACAAACACACTAATACACTCAAACACACACAAACTAATACATTAAAAATATATACATTAATACACTAAAATACACACTAATACACCAAAAATACACACACATATACTAACACAAAAACTAAAACATATTTAATAAAAAAAATACACATATAATAGGTTGGGGTCAATTGTGGGCTATGCGTTAGTTTGTGGGTCGTGGGTTGACCCATGGGTTATGGGTCAACCCATGGATCGTGGGTCATGGATTGACCCATGGATTACGGGTCGACCTGTGGGTCATGGATAATGTATTAGTGTGTGTATATTTTGGTGTATTAGTATATATGTGTGTATTTTTTGGTATAATAGTGAGTATTTTTTGTTATATTAGCATATTTATTTAATTTTATTACTTGTGTTATTTAATAAAAAGATAAATACTTAACTTAATGGGTACCAATTTATAATCTATATTAATCTGCTTAATTAAAATGAATCATATTATCTAATCCATTATTAATTAATATGGTACTCAATCCATTTATTATGAGCAAATTGGACAGATTAATGAGTAATGAGTTAAAATTACCACCTCTAATCCTATGTTATCCAATCTAAAGATTCATTAAGACTAGCTTTGTATAAGAGTATTTTTGGTAGAAGTAACGTTATTGAAATTTAAAAAAATTGTCCTAATTTGCTGATACAACAGTTAATATTGCTATGACGAAACTTTTAAACTCTAGATCACTTGATAAATCATTAGGTTGATAAATTAAATTAATTTATTTGGTCTCAATGACATTACTCTTTTGATCACCAAACCCGACAAGTTGACTAATCAACGGTTTGGATGCACTGTTCGCTCTCCATCACGGACTGTTAACTAGCCGACTGGGTACGCTCGTCCCATTGAGGTTTACCTGTCCCACAGTCCACAGACACGCTTCTCACACGAGAGTTGAATTTTTTAATCTTGATCCTTGTTGAGAAAAATGAGAAGATTGGCCACAGACAAGAACCCTTTTGGTGGTTAAAAACCTAGCCCTGACCAGCAGACACACCGACTTTGACATGCTGTGTCAATGGTGGCTTTGAGAATTTTTCTTTTACAACTAAAGTTGATAGAGAGAGAGAGAGAGTGGATCAATAACGTTGTCTTTAGTGAGAATTCATGTTTTTTTGCAGAACTGTCATAATCATAACGGTCTTTGTTGTTCATTATTATTGAATAAGTTGGAGTTTGGTTGCCCCTGTTTTTTGGCATGTCAAACTCTATTGGTCACTGTCATGTCATAGCTCCTTAATTTTAATTTTTTTTTTCTAGTCTTAGTCCACTTTAAATTAATGTAAAACGAATGGAGGAGAAGATGACTAAAACGATTTATCCCAAAAAAACAATAAAGATAGATGTGTCAATTTCTTTATAAAAAAACATTTATAAGAAAAATAGCACAATACACGAGAAATAATAAAAATATAGATGTGTTTTGCATGTTTTTGTTTTTTACATGACAATGAATCAACAATTGAGTCAAGTAAACCTAGAGCGCGCGCACACATGTTTCACACACACACACACACACACACATATATATATATATATATATATATATATATTGGTGGGACTCTAGGTGACTCTACGGTCGCTAGATTGACACGTAGAATAATGAAACCATTGAAATATTCAAAGGGTGCCGAGGAGGTAAGCCGATGTATAGTGACACGGAATAGTTGAGTACGACACTTGACATCGTATTTAATGCGATATGACCCCTCATTTTTATGATAGAATGAGTGATAGTGACAAGACAAATAAATGTGCGTCTGCCAGTACCTGTCCTTTGGGAGTTTAAGCCTATTGTCATGATGGCTAAGCATTAATGGCTGATGTGCCGAGACGACATGATCGGCACTTACAAGAAACTGTTTCTCCCGAGTATTCAATGCTCAGTTGATGTCGGATGCCGATCTGGGAGATTTAGGTACTCGGGGAGTGGCATAAATGCTCGGCATTTAGCTGAGCATTTACCCCATTTTTCTAGCATTCAATAGGAAGAGACGTGAGTAGAAAACACTCATTGCACGAGAAATGGTGTGTTAGATGTAAGATGTCCAAATGAGACTGGAGATCTTTGGCAATAATTGTTAATTCAGATATAAATACTTCTCAGAAAAATAGACAAATGTATGCAAACTTGAATCACAAAAATAGTTCATTGAGCAAAATCCTTCGACCTTATACTGACTTAAGCTTCGGAAGGAATCAATCGGGCGCTCGCCTGACTCCCTTTTTTCTGACCCTGTTGTTATTCAGGTTCACCAGCTTGAAGATCGCTGTCTCATACTATTGCAGGAATTATCCCGTTCAATTTGACGCAGTCTGTGGGAACGAAGACATTTTTTCTGGTAGCGATCGTCTGATGGTGAACACTCGATCTCAGGGCGCTTTCAATGGTTTTTGAAGTCGGGTTCATTGGGCCAATCAGATGGGGTGAGGCATTCTTCGCAAAGAACGTTCCCTATAGATCAGGGCCTTGGGGGGTGTGACCTCGTGGCCCATGACATCGTTGAGATGGTGAAAAAATGGATGGAAGAATAGATTTTGACGAGTCGAAAGAAAAACTAATCCTTCAAGTTTTTCATTTTTTACATTTTCACTCTTTATCAAATTTGATATTTTATCTATTTTACACACTTTTCATCCTGTCTCTTTTTCTTCTTTTCATGTTTTCATAGTACCACACATACAAATTAAAGTATAATGGTGTGGTTGGTAAGATAGATAAAAAAATGGAAAGAAAGAATCTGAAAGTGATACAATTTTATTTTTCAAAGGGAGATGTTTGGTAGAGAAATGGAAAGTAAGAATGATTTTCTTTCCTATTTTTTTTCTTACCAAATATGATATTTTATCTATTAATTATTCAAACTTTTTATCATTTTTATTTTTCTTCCTTTTATTTTTTATCAAACCAAACAAAGCAAAAGTGAAAAGGAGTAGCCTTCTTGGTTATGGGCCAAAATATGTATTAGGCAAAAGTGCAAAAGTGCGAGGTGGTTGTTTCATAAAAAATTTTATGTGTTTGATTAGTATGAAATGAAAAATGATGAAAAAATAATTTTTTTTTCATGTTTATATTTTCTTACAACTAACCATTTTTTTCTTGTAAAAAACACAAAAAAATATAAGAAGGTTGTATCTATAACTAAATTCTTATTTTACCCTTATTTTTCTATATATATATATATATGTACACCTAAAGAGTTTTGTGTTGATTCTTGTTCTAGAATTAGGTTATGAGGTATTTTTTTTTTAACAAAAAGTTAACTTTTAATATAATTAAGGGTATTTTAGATAATTAAAAAGTTTACTTGTAACTTTTCCTTTTTCAAGCAATAGAATAATTTTTTTTTAAAGAAGTTTCTCCCAAATTTTTTATGCTAACCAAATACATGCATGAATCTATATATGTATTGTACAAAAAAGACATATTCTTCTAAATCATTTTAGTGCATAGAGTTTATTTATGTATAAAATTTACTTATTAGATGGTGTTTAAACATGGTGTTAGAGTATAAAGGTCCTGAGATTGAATCATGTGGAAGGACCATCCAGAGAGGGGCCACACGTGAAATCCTTATGTTATAGTTCTCTTTAATAGTTTAAGTTTTTAGATGAAATAGTGTTCAACAATTTTCTTGATATTTTTTTTTTTTTTTGAGAGAGAGAGAATTAAGAGTAGTCATGTGGAAAACAAGTTTAATGTGAGAATTCTCAACCGTATGCATATCAAATCACTACTATTCAAAATTAAAAAAAAAAAAATTGTTCACATGAAATTGTTTTTCGACCCCAAACGTGATGGGGTCAGAACAAAGCTGAGCTATTGGTACATTGAAATTTTATGCTGGTATTATGGCCAAGAGTGTTCCTCATAAAACCGTGTCTCCGAGATTAGTCAAGTTTGTTTGTAGTTTTTCTCCTTCATACCCTATTATAAAAATTATAAACAGAAAACTTATGTATTGGGTACAATAATTGAAGTTAGTATATAGTTTTACCTTTAGTTACGACCTTCATTAGAATAAAATAAATTAAATGGGCATTAATTGTCTTCATATAACAGCTATTCAAATCAAAGTAATACAAGTTTGAAAATTCTGAGAAAAAAAAAATTTGTTTTGCAAGGTGCCTTCAGCCATGAAAGCCAACCCTAGTTAGTCCTTCCACAAGGTGAAGACCATGTCATGAGCCATCTCACCACCCCAATTAAACCCTCTGTTCATAGCTGGTGGAGTAAGAAGCATACCCTCTGCCATGCTGTCAATCAAACCAGGCATGTTAAACAATGCCTCCTCGTCCATGAACAATGCTGTGGATGTTTCCGAACCCTCTTCTGTTCGTCCATGAACACAAGCAGATGCAGAAGGCTCTAGAACCTTCTTCTCACTCTTCACAGTTAATGAGGAAGGTCTATTGACCTCCCTTAAACTTGTGTCCTGTGAAAAGTCAAGTGAAGAAGATGAGGACGAGGAGGGCGAGGCAGCCCGTGGCCGGAAAACTTCAGCAGCGGCTAGAGCTGCCACTTGTATGTCCCTGCGTGAAGTGGACTTAGCTCGGGGAAGAGCCTGAGCTGAGTCGGGAAAGTTGAGAGCGGTTCCTTCCCCACGAAGTGCTAGGGCAGCCACGTCATGTGCCCTAGCAGCCATTTCTGGTGTAGGAAAGGTCCCTAGCCATATCCTTGACTTCTTGTTTGGTTCGCGTAATTCACACACCCATTTGCTTCCATTTCTCCGCCGTACACCTCGGTAGATGGGGTGGCGCGTCTCCTTGAACTTTTTCCTCCCGGCCTTTCGCTTATGGGAGAGAGTTGGCAGATTGCTTCGTGATGGGGTATTAGGGTTTGTAGCGATAACATTAGAAGAGGACAAAGAAGAAGATGACGTAGTTGAAAATTGGCCCTCCTCAAAATCCATCTGAGAGAGAGAGAGAGAGAGAGAGAGAGAGAGATGTGCATGGGGCGATATGAAAGTAGTATATATGTAGTGAAGTGAAGTTAAGAAAACAAAGAGAGTTGGGGTTGTGTATTCTATTATGCTTTGACGAAGTGGACACTGAGAAAGACACGAAAAACACGTGATAAAACCCACTGAAATATAAGCACGCTGCAAAATGTTTGGGTTTCTTTTATAGAAACCAAGTGTGAAATCAAGGATATATATGCGGGAGAGGACGGTTGTAGGGTCCAAGACATGTGACCTTTTCGTCACAAAAAATGGTCGACAGATCCACGTTGGCAGTTCACTAAGTTTTTTTTATTTATTAATTTTTGAGCAATGTATTAGGACATAATTTAAGTATTTAATGATTATGGTTATTAAATTATCAATGAGTCCTAATATTAAATTATCATTAGATTTTAATATTATCAATTAAATGGTCATAATACATTAAATCCCTAAATTATGTCACAATAGTATTAGTGTTAATTTTTACCCGAAAGTGAATGTTAGATTATAGTTGTTGGGTTTAATTAATTAGTCATTTTCAGTAATGTACTTTCAGTTTTTGTCCAATAAAAACGTAATATACATAAATTTATTATATTTTATTATTTTCCTAATCAATGACAATAAATATATGAAAACATTTATAATATGTACGGCTGATAATTGAATCAAATTACTTAGGCTTGGGTCGGATATGACTCGACTTGAGCTCGGCTCGTATTCTAAACCAGTTGAGTTTGAACCATTTTTTAAAGAAAAATTTGGATGTCGGTCCCCTTAAATGGACTTGTTTGAAAATAAATCCTGTAAGAAAACTTATTTGGTTTTAAATCCATTTTTTGTTGAGTTTACTATTGTACCCTTATTTATTGGAAAACCACAAACGGTGTGTAACTTGATGTTTCAATACTTGACGGAGAAACCCTTCATTGTCAACTAAGAACATCGAAACTTTTCCTTCATTCCGGGCTACAAAATCTGGCTAAATTCCTTAAATCTTTATCATTTTCCTTCTCCAAAAATCATAAACCGTCATTACCTAAACCGAATCAATTCAAATTTTAAACTAGATTCAAACCATAAGAGCGAAAATCAGTTCTACTCTTCAAGTTTCATTGGCAAAGTTATAGTTGGTTATTTGGCATTCAGGACATCTTCACAAAGCTTTGAGATTCTTAAAAAAATTGAGAGGTATGTAATTTTACATGATATTTGATGTTTGTTTTAGGGTTTTAAAACAACATTTACAATCTATATCGTTCATAATGTCAAATTTTTTTTTTGGACAATAAAATTGTGATTCCTTGTTACTATATTAAAGAGTTAGGTATTATGATTTTGTTTTGTTTTGTTTTTGTCTTCATTTTGTATTACATTTGAAATTCATTGGTGTTGTATCTGTGGAATTTCTCATGATATTGTGAGAGCACTTTTCAAAATGTATTATCTTAATGTCGATATCTTGATGTTTTTGATAGGTGTTGAGTGTTCTAAATCAACCATTGACAGTATGTTACAATTAGTACATGACAGTAACATCAATTTTTGAATTGTATTTTTATTATAATATTTCGAAATTCAATGTTACTGTGAACACAATATAACCTTGGTTGTGAAACTGTTCATGCTACTGTTACTAAATCAATATGTTATATAATTACATGTGAAAATTTTATATTTCTTTTCACGATGTTCAAGACATTCGAAATTCGTTGGTTCAAAGTAACATGAAATAGTTCATGTTACTGTGTGATAACTAAAAAATTGATTTCATAATTTCAATGTATGGATGTGTTTGGGTACTGTAAATGTTACTATGAAATTGATGTTATTGTAAATATGGTATTGATCACAACTTTTTTGGTTTTACTTTTAATGCATATGTTGTTTACGAAGAGTTCAGGGGTTGTTGTTTGATTTTAAATGTAAATTGGGAGAGAATCAATTTTATTCAAGTTATGAAAACTGATGCTACTGAATAACAATTATCAAAATATGACAAGTTTCCTCCAAAAAAGTTCAAGTTACTTTTGAACACTGTTATGTATAATGTAATGTTCATTCTACAAAATTGTAACATGGGGACTCAAAAAAATTCAATGGAATCAATTGTATAATGAAAAATGAGGTTATTGAATTGTCTTTAGTTGATGTTACTAAAAAGATGTTATTTGGATTCAGTTTATTAATTAATGTTACTATGATCTTGTTACTAAGATAATGTTATTGTATGTTTTTCAGCCATTGATAATTCAAATGTCATGCTATATGTTGATGGAAATAACAGGAAAATCTGCTGCTCCAAAAGCAGCTTCATTTCACCAATTTCGGTCTAACTTGCTTCCACTAGTGAAAGTTATTTCTGACCTAAACATCAAAGATGTTCACAGAGAACAACTAAAAAGAACATCATTTTGACATTTGTTTCACACAATATCAACATCTGAAGTGAATAAAGAATGGTTCAAAAAGAATTACAAGAGTATTGTGGACATAATTACCACGTTTGATATTGAAAATAAAGATTTCGTATTGGTGGAAATGGTTTAAAGATACAGAAGAATGATGTAACCCTCATTTATGGTATAGAAGATAGTGTAGATCCAATTCTTTCCCCCCAAAGTGCAAAAAAAATGTCACCATTTGTGAGAAGGAGATTCAATAACACCAATAGGTTGAATACACCAATAATAAAAAACAGGCTGGAGGATGCAGCAATGGGTATTCGTAAAGATGATTGTGAAGATTTTGTTAGGTTGTTCCCTTTATATGTCTTAGTGACACTACTAATTACAAATGTGGGGCAAACGATTGGATGAGGGTATGTGTCGTACATAAAAAATTTGGATGAAATAAAAAAATTTTACTAGTCTCAAGCAACAATTGATGCAATGATGAATTCTATACAGTTGAAAATTGACACACCAAGTGCAGTAACCGATTGTGTACTACTGTTACCTGTATGTTTTTGATTGCTAATTTTTATGAATTATTTTTTTTATTATTATTAAACTAAATCTAATTTATAGTACTATATATGTAAACACACATCTCGTATTGTGGCCGACAAGGCGAATTGTGACGCCCTTAAAACCGGGGTCCTTTTTCAACCGTTGATCACCCGTCAACCCGCGGAACAACCCGATATCACGTCAATAATATCCCCTTAACTGGAATTATAACTCACACGTGTAACCCGTGTACATTTTATCATTTAATCAAATCGTGGTCCAATGTGTCATATTTCATATTCTATTATAGTCCATTTACATCATTTAGAAGGACTGACACATGGCCCAAATGCATGACAAAACAGTTTTAAATTTTCAAAATTTTGGAAGTCCAACGGGTATGGCATACAGGTAGGGTGAGCTTACTAGAAAAATCTCTACTAGTAGGGTATACTGGAAAATTCCTGCTAGTAGGGTATACCGGTAGGGTTTGCCCACTAGACAAAGTTGTACTGGTAAGCTTTGTCCAATTTTACCCGTTTCACCTGTTTTTCATTTCCAAATCATTTCAAACCATATTACATCCATCCAACACATGTATAATAAAAATTTTCATTTAATACAAGGTTCATACACATTCTATTGCATTCATTTCCATAAATTTACATATCAAAACTAAGTTTTCATAATATTTGTACAAAAACTCAAAATAGAGCCACATTTCGGCTTTCTTCATACTTGAGGCCCCGAGTGAGAGTATTCCGCCAACGTACCACCGGCACCTGAAATATTTTTTTCATAAAGGGTGAGCCACGCTCAGTGGAGTATTTTCTACAGAGGCTACTCCCCAACCTAGATGCTTATGAAATGCTCACACGCAACACATAAACAAGCAACAATCATTCCAACCAAGATTTAGCAAGTCTAAGTTGGAATCTAATATATCATGCCATGATATGAGGTGATACCCACTCATGCATCTCAACTTGTGCTCTCCTTGACTCTTTTTCCCCCATGCAATGCCATGAGTATAAAAATCAGCTTTTCAAGCCCCGCCATTGGCATTACACACTCAATGACCATTTAAAAATCTCCGGGTCTTTCTTAGGGTTGGTATTTATGGACTTACACCAACGGCATCCAACCAGCACCGAATTCATGGACTTACACCAACGGTTCCGCGTACACGGACACAATTTATGAGCTCTTATACCAACGGAGTGCGTATCTAATCACCGGGCCTCTCACTCGAGGGATTGTCTAGCCCTTCTTGCTAACCCCGACCCAATTTTTCATGCAGCCGTGCGACTCAGTCGAATTTTAAATCCAACATTTCTGAGCCCACCCATCAACCACCAGTTATGGTGCTTGATCAAACTATGCACACACCCATATCCACACCCATGCCTCGTGCCCATGGATGCGATGCCTTCGTGCAAATGCAATGTAATACACCATTGTCATATCAATATCATGCCTCATATGTAATGAATGTCATATGAGCAAATTTTACCACATTTATACATATTCTAGGGAAATTCAAATCCAAAGCATAAATTACCAATTCCATCACAATGTCGATATATCTATAAGCATACATCAGCATTTTCATATCCAACAATACATCACAAGTATGTTATTACATAATATATGTCAATAACACACTTTATTTACAAAGGCATAATATAAACACATAGCATGCCCACATAACACCAATTTTCATGAAATTACACAAGTAATTACCACATACTAATTCCATGCTAGTAATTTATTTTAAACAATTTCTATACCCTTTTCTATCAATTTCACAAATATAGGTAAGTGATATATATTTCTTTCAACCTACCCATTTCAATTTCACAAACATAGGTAAGTGAATATATATATCTACCTACCTACCAATTTCATCAATTTCACAAAAAAAAGACAAGTGATATATATCTCTATCAACTTACCCATTTCAATTGCATACCTTAGGTTGTAAAATAAACCCAAATAGAAAGGAACACTACCTCTTGAAGCGTAAATGGCGTCAAGAAGCTCTAAGACCCCCACAATGAGCTAAAATCTTCACTTCTTCAAAACTCCGTCTTTGGAATCTTCAGTGAAAACCCTCCTTTTTGCTATGGTCGCATAACCCACGACAATCAACTTTAATTCTTGTCTCGAGTGGATTCGAACACCCGAGCTCCGTAGATCGTAGAGAGAAGGTAAGATTTCTCTATTTTTCTCTCTCTTTCTCTCTTCTATTGGTGAACGACTGAACATATGGGGGAGAAATCAAATTTTGCCCCCTTATTTATAGCCTTAGAATACTTGGCCCACAACGCACTACATAGCCCTCTTTTTCCAAGTTCGTTTTCGCTCTGAAACGATTAAATTTTGTCCTAGTTCAAGTTCAAATTATTTTTATTTTAAATTGCCTTAAATTAATTTTTAAATTTCAAAATTTTATTAAAAATTTCATCTGTGGGTCACCCGAGACTCGACCGCCTCGTAAAACGTAAAAAATTCGACTATTTCAGAATTCGATAAAATTTGACTGGATAACTAAATTTTGTGAGACGAATCCAACGGTAAGGTCCGTTTCATCATCCGAGTTCTAAAAAATTTAAGGTTTACAACCCGTATTATAGTGACAAATTACCATTTTACCTCTTTAGTGAAAAGTTCAAATTTACTCAAGTTTTACATTCTTTCTCCTTTAAAAGAATTTCGTCCTCGAAATTTACACACACATGCACATTCAACCACATGCATATGCAACAGTAATATCATACTTATGATTATAAAATTGTACCTCAATCCTTAAACAGGAACGGATAGTTGGTACGAATGGTATCCTCACACTCCCATATCGCCTCTTCCATACCTTGGTGCTGCCACAACACCTTCACTAGCCTCACAGTCTTGCCTAGCAAAACTTGTTCCCGACTGTCCATGATATGCATCGGTCTCTCCTCGAAGGTTCCATCAGCATCAACAATCAACTCACCCTAATCCACTACATGTGTCAGATCTGGAATATACTTCCGGAGCATAGAAACATGGAACACCGCCTAAACACCTAATAAATTTGGCGATAACGTCAATCTGTAACCCACTGTACCCACCATTTCGAGTATCTCAAAGGGCCCGATAAGTCTCGACGACAACTTTCCTTGTTTTCTGAACTTGACCATTCCCGTCTTAGACATCACTTTCAAGAAGATGTGATCTCCCTCCTCAAAATTCAGAGGTCATCGTCGTCTGTCGGCGTAACTCTTATGTCGACTCTGAGCTATAAGAAGACATTTTCGTATTAGGTCCACCTTCTCTGAGGTGTCTCTAACCAAATCTGAACCCGTAGAGGGTTTCTCTCCCACCTTCGTCTAGCACACCGACGAATGGCAATGCCTCCCATAAAGTGCCTCATAGGGTGGCATCTGAATGCTTGCCTGATAACTGTTGTTGTAGGCGAACTCCACTAAGGGTAAATGTTCTTCCCAGCTACCCTTGAGATCTAAGACGCATGCCCGTATCATGTTCTTTTATATCTGGATGGTCCTCTTTGGCTGACCGTCTATCTGGGGATGAAAAGCTATACTTATCATCTACTATGTCCCCATGGCCAATTGAAAACTCTCCCAAAAGTGAGTCGTAAACCTGGAATCCCGATCCGATACTATAGATATAGGTACCTCATGCAACCGGATAATCTCCTGTATATACAACCTGGAGAATTCCTTCAATGTGAAGGTCATCCACACAGCTAAAAAGTGTGCTGACTTTGTAAGTTGATCCACTATCACCCACACTGCGTCATGTCCGTGGCAAGTGGGTCACAAAATCTATCGTGACATGCTTCCACTTTCACTCGGCCTTGACCTGCTCACACGTAAAACATCGTCTGACAAAATCTCCAACGTGTCTCTTCATTCCACTCTAATAATACTAGCGACGAAGATCATGGTACATCTTCGTGTCACTTGGATGTACAGCAAATCGAGAGTAATGGAACTCCCTAAGGATCTCCTCTCTCAGATCTGCTAACTAGGGAACCACAACCCTTCCCCTATACCGAAGACTATCATCCGAGTGAATGACCCAACCCTCGTCACCGATACCTACATGCATTCGGTCCCTGATGGCCAATAACTCTAGGTCCTGCCCTTGGGACTTGATCACCTTGCTCAGTAGGGAAGGCATAGCCACCATGCTCCCTAAAACACCCTGAGCCTGACCCTTGTAGTGTAACCCAAACTGTTTCACAGGCTTGAGCATTTGCCACTCCCAAGAAACTACACTAGTCGAGACTCTTAGTGACTTCCGGCTGAGTGCATCAACCACCACGTTTGTCTTACCAGGATGGTAATGCAAAGTGAAGTCGTAGTCCTCCAAGTACTCCATCCACCTACGCTACCTAATGTTTAGGTCTCGCTGAGTAAAGATATACTTCAAACTCTTGTGGTCTGAAAATACCTCAAACTGCTCCCCATATTGATAGTGGCGCCATGCCTTCAAGGCAAAGATAATGGCCTCCAACTCCATGTCATGCGTAGGATAATTCTGCTCATAGTTCTTTAATTGCCAAGAACCATAAGCCACCACCCTCCCGGACTACGTCAAAACACAACCAAGTCCATCTCTAAAGGCATCACAGTACACCATCTACATTTGTCCCCTCTCCAGGACTATCAAAATAGGAGATGAGGTAAGCTTCCTCTCTAACTCCTGGAATGCCTTCTCACACGATTCATTCCACTCAAACTTGACCTCCTTTAGGGTCAATCTCGTCATAGGTGCAACTAATCGGGAGAAGGCCACGATGAATCTCCGATAGTACCCTGCCAATTCCAAGAAACTGCATATCTTGAAGATTGACTTTGGCCTCTCCGAATTCATAACTGCCTCAACCTTCTCCGGATCCACGAATATACCTGAAAACGACACCACGTGTCCCAAAAATTTTACCTCAATAAGCCAAAATTCACACTTGCTGAACTTGGCGTACAACAAGTGATCTCTCAAGGTCTGGAGAACAATCCTCAAGTGACCCTCATGCTTCTCCTCAGACTTGGAATAGATCAAGATGTCGTCAACAAATACTACAATGAACTGATCTAAATAGGGTTGGCACACCATATGCATGAGATCCTTGAATGCCGCCAAGGCATTCGTCAATCCAAATGGCATCACAGTGAACTCGAAATGCCCATACCGCGTTCTGAACGTTGTCTTAGGGATATCTGTCTCCCTAATCCTCCACTGATAGTAGCCGGTGCGAAGATCTATCTTGGAGTATACCCGCGCTCCTCTTAGTTGATCAAGCAGGTCATCAATCCTCGGTAAAGAGTACTTATTTTTTATAATAACCCGATTCAACTGTCGATAGTCTATATACAATCGAAGGGTCTTGTCCTTCTTCTTGGCAAACAATACCAAAGTGCCCCATGGTGAAGTGTTCGGCCTAATAAAACCCTTGTCCAACAATTCTTGTAATTGGACCTTGAGTTCTTGTAACTTAGCTAGCGTCATCTTATGTGGAGTCATAGAAACGGGCGATGTACCAGAATGTAACTCAATGCTAAAGTCTACATCCCTATAGGGAGGTAATCCCGATAGTTCGTCCGAAAAAACTTTCTCATACTCACACAACCCGAGGTAGACCTAACTCTTGTCTTACCTCATCCTCCAAGGTAAGGCTCGCAAGTCAACCCATCAACTACCCATGCCAATAGGAGTCATTCACGGATTGGGGCAAAGCTTCATGCTTTTCCCCTGAACTTTGAAACAATCACCATCCGGTGTGTAAGCAGTTATTCTCTTTCGATCACAGTCAATGACGACCCGATGTGCCGCCAACCAATCTATCCCAAAGATAACATTGAACTCCGACATGTCCATGACCCTAAGGTCCACGGTGAGTAGAATCCCCGAGATCTCTAACTCACAGCTCTGACATATCTCGTCAACACACACCCTAGCTCCTAGGGGTGAATTTACATACTACGGCTCTTTCAAGGTATCAACCTCTAAGCCCAAATCTTTCACACATGATACAGATATGAATGAATGCGATCGACCAGAGTCAAATAATACCCTACCCATAAACAAGAAAGAAGAAATGTACCCTGGATGACTGACTAATCCACTGGTTCAGTCTGAGGTGTGATGGCATAGACACGCCCCTGAGTCCTCGAAGTCCTGGCCTGCATGCCCTGTCCTTGGCCTCGACCCATGACCTGGCCCATCTGACCTAATTGCAAAGTCCTCGCTCATGAAGTAGAAGGGGCCTGAGTAGCACCCTAAAACTGATACTAGCTTCCTTGGCCTGTGGTGGGGTAGGGAGGAACAAAATATATTTGTGGCTGTCCCACTGATGACTGGGACTAAGACGCCCCATAACTCTAGGATCCCTGTCTTTGAGGACAATCTTGCTTCATATGACCTTGCTAGTGGCAATGGAAACATGTCCGTTGACCGGCCTGATAAGTTGTCTTGGGGTTTCCCCCACCTTGGGAGAATCAACCTTGGCCTTAGTTTTGATAGTCGCAGCCCTGTCCTTGATGTCCCTGAGGAGTAAAAGTCATCTGCCTCTTTTCCGAGCTAGAAGAAGAGGATTGACCCTCCTTCTTCTTGTCCTTAGCACTCGACTCTCGGATGCTCTTTGCGTCATCCACCTCTCTCTCAATAGTCATAGTTGTCTCGACCATCGAGTCCAAGTCTTGTAGGCGGAGACCCACAATTTTTTTCTGGATAGATAATTTCAAACCATCCTCGAATTTTCTCACCTTGGCCATATCCGTGGCCACGTAATCATTAGCAAAACGGGCTAGTTTGGTGAACTTAGCCACATACTCCATCACCATCATCATCCCTTATTTCAAATCTAAGAACTCCCGGGCCTTTGCATGTCGAGCAGCCGCTGGAAAGTATTTACCCATGAAGAGCTCCTGGAACTTTCCCCATGACATTTCTTCCAAGTTCTTGGAGTCCTTAGTCCAATCCCACCACAATTGGGTTTCTCTCTCTAGCTGGAATCCAACTAGCCTTATCTTCGTGGCACCAACTTGCCAGAACCAATGGTCGACCACCATCGGATCCACCCCTCCCTTGAATATCGGAGGCTTGTGCGCCTTAAACTTTTGGAAGTTACTCATGCCTCATTGCCATAGTACCAATAGCCTCTATGAAGGCTTGTTTGTCAATGACTAGTGGTGGTTGATTATTGTTCTGCTCACCGCCTCGACGTCCGCTTCTTCTACTTACCATCTACATACGTGCCAGATAGCAATAGAGCACTAATTTAGTATCCCAAAGTAGGGACCAAATTTGAAATCTTGAGATTTGTCTCCTTATCTCCCTAGTAGAGTTTATGGCCCCCACTAGTAGACATCTATACCTTGAACTATCTCGTTCCTTTGTTTTTCGACCCCTAAGATTATATTTTCTAACTCTAGTGTCCCTTTTTCATATACATTTTACCATGTATATCATTCACATAACATATAACACATAACATGTATAGCATAAAATGCACAATGAATGCAATGGTCTAGACTCATGCCCAATCAATTCCTAGATAAATCGTTTACCTATGTTCTGATACCAAGCTGTGAAGCCCCTAAAATCAAGGTCTTTTTTCAACCGTTGACCACCCATCAACCCACGGAAGTACCCGTGATTGTCGCACGACTCGACATCACGTCGCTAGCATCCCTTTAACAGGAATTATAACTCATACGTGTAACCCGTGTACATTTATCATTTAATCAAATCGTGGTCTAAATAGTCCATTTACATCATTTGGAAGGAAGGACACATGGCCTAAAAGCATGGCAAAATAGTTTTAAAATTTTAAAGTTTTGGAAGTCCTACCGGTAGGCTGAGCTTACTGGAAAAATCCCTACCGGTAGGGTTAGCCTACTGAAAATTTCCTACCGGTAGACTGTACTAGTATGCTTTGTCTAGTTTTGTCTGTTTCACCTGTTTTTCATTTTTAATTCATTTCAATCCACATTACATCCATCCAACACATGTATAATGAAGATTTTCATTTAATACAAGCTCCATACACATTCTATTACATTCATTTCCATAAATTTACATATCAAAACTAAGTTTTCATAATACTTGTACAAAAACTCAAAATAGAGCCACATTCCGCCTTTTTTCATACTTGAGGCCCCGAGTGAGAGCCTTCCGCCAATGTACCACCTGCACCTGAAATATTTTTCCCATAAAGGGTGAGTCACGCTCAGTAGAGTATTTCCTACAGAAGCTACTCTCCAACCTAAATGCATATGAAATGCTCACATGCAACACATAAACAAGCAACAACCATTCCAACCAAGATTTAGTAAGTCTAAGTTAGAATATAACATGTCATGTCATGATATGAGGTGATACCCACTCATGCAACTCAATCCGAGCTCTCCTTGACTCTTTTTCGCCCATGCAATGCCATGAGTATAAAAACTAGCTTTCCAAGCCTCGCCATTGGCGTTACACACTCAATGACTATTTAAAAATCTCTGGGTCTTTCTTGGGGTGGGTATTTATGGACTTACACCAACGGCACCCAACTGACACCAAATTCATGGACTTCCACCAACGGTTTCGCGTACACTAACACACTTTATGGGCTCTTATACCAACGGAGTGCGTATCCAATTATCGGGCCTCTCACTCGAGGGATTATCTAGCCCTTCTTGCTAACTCTGACCTAATTTTTCATACAGCCCTATGACTCAGTCGGATTTTTAATCCAAGTTTTCAAACCCACCCATCAGCCACCAAGTATGGTGCTTGATCAAACCATGCACACACCCATGCATCGTGCCCATGGATGCGATGCCTTCGTGCAAATGCAATGTAATATACTATTGTCATATCGGTGTCATGCCCTATATGTAATAAATGTCATATGAACAAATTTTACCATATTTATACATATTACAGGGCAATTTGTATCCAAAGCATATAATTACCAATTTTATCACAATGTTGATATATCTAAAAGTATACATTAACATTTTCATATCCAACAATATATCACAAGAATGTTATTACATAATATATGTCAATAACACATTTTATTTACAAAGACATAATATAAACACATAGCATGCCCACATAACACCAGTTTCTATGAAATTACACAAGTAGTAACCACATACCAACGCCATGCTAGAAATTTGTTTTAAACCATTTTTATACCCCTTTTTATCAATTTCACAAACATAGGTAAGTGATATATATTTCTATCAACCTACCCATTTCAATTTCACAAACATAGGTAAGTGAATATATATTTCTACCTACCTACTCATTTCATCAATTTCACACCCTATGTTATAAAATAAACCCAAATAGGAAAGAACCCTACATCTTGAAACGTAAATGGTGTCAAAAATCTCCAAGACCCCCAAAATGAGCTAAAATCTTCACTTCTTCAAAATCTCGTCTTTGGAATCTTTGGTGAAAACCCTCCTTGTTGGTATGGTCATGTAGCGCACGACGAGAGGAGCAACTTTAATTCATGGCTCGAGTGGATTCAAACACTCGAGCTCTGTAGATCGTAGAGAAAAGGTAAGATTTCTCTCTCTTTCTCTTTTCTATCGGTGAACGGATGAAAATATGGGGGAGAATTCAGATTTTCCCCCTATTTATAGCCTTAGAATACTTGACCCACAACGCGCTACACGACCCTATTTTTTTCGGATCCGTTTTCACCCTGAAAAGATTAAATTTCGCGCCGATTCAAGTTCAAAATATTTTTATTTTAATTTACCTTAAATTAATTTTTGACTTTTAAAATTTTATTAAAAATTTTATTTTTTGGTCACCCGAGACTTGATCGTCTCGTAAAACATAAAAAATTTGACTATCTTAGAATTCGATGAAATTTGACGGGGTAACTAAATTTTGTGAGACGAATTCAATAGTGAGGTCTGTTTCGTCATCCGAGTTCTAAAAAATTTTAGGTTTGCATCCCGTACCGTAATGATAAATTATCATTTTACCCCTTTTGTTAAAAGTTCAAATTTAACCGGATTTTACACAAATGCTTTTCCACATTGGATGAAATGGAATTTAAGAAAACTTTGAACATCTCTCGCACAAAATACACTTTCCGACATCGCAGCCGATCAGGTATTATAAAAAAATTAATTTATCATATTTCTATTAATTTTGACAATTGGTTAATTGCATGACAATGTTAATTTTGTGATCAATGTTACTACAAAAATTGTTGTTACTGTGGATGTTACTAATAGAGAATTGGATGCTAATGTGAAATTGATGTTACTATGAATATTACTGTGTAATTCACGGTCATTTGATTCAATCGAGGTGAACATTTATTGGGTATATTTTTTTTTACGTTTCTAATCAAGTTGTCAGGTTTTTCGAAGGAAACTTAAGAAAACATTTGGTGAGAAGAGCTTAATGAAAGGAAATCGAAAAAATACCAAGAATGTGTCGGATAGTGTGGAGGTTCCACAACAAAACACTATTGCCAACAAGAGTGCTTTAAATTCAGAATTAGAATATGCAAGTGATGAACCTAATGTAGATGCTTATGATCATATTGTGGTTAATGAAGATGTCCATGAAAGTGAAGATGCATTACATGTTCCTACAAACGATCATCATCTCCAAAATGAGACTCATGACGTCCAACAATTTGATGCATTTGTTGATGTGGTCATTCAAGAATCAATAGTTATTGAACCAGATGAAGTGGTAATACATGAGGAAAAGTCGCAACAACCTTCAGATGACAATGAAGGTGTGTCCGAATTGATTGTTGAAAATGAGATGCAAAAATTTACTATCCAAATGCTGACTATGGAAAATGAAGCACTTCGATTGGTCATCAAGAATATTGGAGAAAACCAAAGGGAGGAAGATTTGAAAGAGATTGAAAAGTATGTAATGAAACTTGTTGACAGAAACAATCAGATTTCATAATTAAAAGTGTTAGTTGATCTTCTGGAAAAAAACAAGGAAACACAAGAAGAATAAATTCAAACACTCTTATCAAAGGTGTCCGAATTAGAAGAAGAGAACAATTCCCTGCATGATGTTATAGCTGATATGGCCGTACATGCAGCAGTTACACAGAGGTACCCATGGATCTCACCAAAATCTCAGCCCACTGAAGGTAAAGGACAAACATCGATGGTGAGAAAAATCAAAGGGAAGGAAAGAAAGAAAAAGAAAGAGAGATGAAGATTATGAGTATACTAGGAAAAAAAGAGAGAAAATAAAATTTTGAAATAAGTTAAAAGCCAAGAACAAGTCGACAAAATTAAAGGGAAGAAGAAGATACCAGATAGCTGCATCGATTTTGATGATTTAGATATTATAATGCCAAGTGAGAAGCAAAAAGTAAGGGATCATGGATGGAAAGCGTATAAGAAATTAGGATTGAATGTGTACAATAAATTGGTTCAAATGTATAAGGCTGAAGGAAAAAAGTCAGTAACTTAATGATCATTATGAAACACATTCTATCTATTATTGTTTATACTCTATTTTAATAACATGTACTATTTTTAGTTAAAAGGGCAATGTTATGGAATGGAAAAAGGTCTGAAAATATCATTGATATTGACGATGTGTTAAAATTCATGGATGGTGAAGAGCTGCACAACAATGTAATGTACCATGCATCTTGACAACATTGAAAAATTATGCAATCCTTAAATATACGTTATTTAAACTAAATCGTGTTATTACTCAGATAATTGATTGTTGGGGAAAAATCTTGATGGAAGAAAAGATTTGTAAATGTTTCTTTTTCAATAGTCTGTGCTGGGTGAGTTTTTGTAACCCACTTTGTAATCTTGTTTGCTGGAGTATTGAATAAATAGCATGAATATAGTAACATTCATGTTACTACAGTTATATAGATACAGTAACATGAATGTTACTATAACAACATGAATGTCACTATAGTAACACTGATGTTAGTAACATGACTGTTATTATAAGAACACATGCAGATTTATAACATTTGTCTTTGTTACTATATAATAACATGTCTGTTACTGTTCTCTATTGACATTGTTCAGCCTCCAAAGTTTATGTGTTACTATTGTTTAACATGTTGACATTTTTAACGGTCTGGAAGCAAGAACACTCACGACAAAATGAGATAAACAACAATCTGAACATGGAGCAGGATTGGCCATTACTTGTGTTCCCAATGAATTTAGATGCACAGCGCAACCAACCCATACTATTTCACTGGACCTTGCTTGTACTGGATACAGAAGTAGGGGAATGGATCCACTACAACTCTTTGAAACCTTGTAGTAGAATGATGGAAAAATGGTTTGAGGATGCAAAAATATTGGTAAGTTAATAAAATGTGAACAACCCACATTGTTTGATATATTTACCTTGTACAAAATTAACAACATTTTATTATGACAGAAAGAATTTGTGGAGACGACATCCAAAGAAGGACAAAAGAAGTCATTGAAAACAAAAGATGAAATTGTTGTCAGCACTCAAGACATCAAATGTCCAATATATTCATATGAGAATTGTCCTCAACAAAGAGCTAACACGTACGTATATAATAAAGTAGTATACCTTTAAGTATATTACATTAAATATAATTAAAAAAAATACATAAATACAGGGTCGACTACGGATTGTACGTGTGTTACTTAGTATAACAGCTTGCTCGTGGACAGCAAATAGAAGAGCAATTGAAACCACCTCAACTTACCGCTCTACGGATAGATATGGTGTTTACATTCATAAACCATAGGAATGCATGGACTATTGAAGACTACAAGACAAGATCAAGATTGAGAAAGAGATACACAAACAATAGGACTTACTCATATTTTTCATAGCTATTTTTTTAGGCTAATCGTAGGGTTGGTTAGAAATTAGTTGCAATTGTTGGTTTGTTGATAAATGGATGGATTGAAATTTAGTTGTAATTGTTGGTTGGTTGATAAATGGATGGATTGAAATTTAGTTGTAATTGTTTGTTAGTTGATAAATGGATGGATTAAAATTTAGTTGTAATTGTTGGTTGGTTGATATTTGATTTTAATGGAATGTTTGTGGAACAAAGAAAACTCTGTCCAAATTGTAAATTCAAATAGTAACATGCTCAAAAAATGTTCCAAATTAAAGAACCCGTTCGATTTTAGAATGCTGAAATGAAGTTGTCTGTGGAAGCTAAATATTGTTATCCACATGGTTGGATATTGTTTGTATATCTTATTTGTAAAATAGTTGAAAACTCTTCATGATTGGTTACCCAAGAAAAAGTAACATGTGTAGTAACATTTTTTTAAATTTCTTCCTATTTAGGCAATCACATAAAATCCGTTTTAATTTTTCATTTTCAAATGAATTTGAACATTAATGAATGTTACAAATTTACCTTTGTAAAATTGTTACACAAATAGTTACTCTCTAACACGAGCATTAATTAGTAATATTGGGAGTAACATCCTTAGCAACTAAATGGTCACATTAATAGTAACATGAAACATATATTGACCATACGAGAATAATAATACACTTTTAACTTATGACATTGGATAACACATGGTATTCTCAAATGTGTAACATGACAAATACGAGAGCTGAAAAAAATAAAGTAACATCTTATTCCAAAAACATACAGAATTTTACAATGGCTCATTACAAGTCTTCTTATTATGACTACCTAAACAGTCACAATGGCCAAAATGAATTTTCCTAACAAGCTTACCTGTAGACCTAAATCTACGCTTCCTTGGACGACCTGGTTGTATTTTTGACAATGATGACAGCATATCAACGTCAACCGCTGAAAAGTCAGGACGACCAAGTATTGAAATAGGGTGTAAAGGCTCAAAATAACACAGTTTGTAAGTAGTAACCTGATAAAAGTAATCAACAAACTCATTGATGTTCTTTCCACTATTTTGAATTGCGGCCACGGCATGGGCACATGGTAAATTGTTGATCTGTCATTGGTGGCATGAGCACGTGCATCTCTCAATGTCAACCGTCACTGAAGGATGCGAATTAACCTTAAAAAAAATGACTTGATGACACCCTAAAAAATCAAGAACGACACTCAGTAAAAGCAGCTTGAAGTTTTATTTTAATATTTGGACAATTAATATCGTTCCACTGTGACGATATATTTAAGCAACACCCCATTTGGTTCATGATCTACCCCCTTATTGTGTCAATCATGCTTGTGATAGGGAGGTGATGTGACTTTATGATCCAAGCATTGAATAACTCAACCGTATTTGAAGACATCTCCCCATAACGTTTACCCTTGAAAAATGTATTCGCCCATTTCTCAAATGGAAGGTTTTCCAAGAACTTATCAACAATAGCTCCTCCTTCAAGTCGAAACGCGTCAAACTTCTCATTGAAAAATGTCTCTGTTGGAACATAAGCACACAGTATAAACAAAAAAACCATTCGCTCACGAAACACATGTGTAAAACGACCCCCACTGTACTTATCTCTCAGATTTGATTTTAGGTGTTGTAGGTAGAATGAATGATGCACTGTTCAGAACACCTTTGACATTGCTTCCATCAAACCAACGTTGCGATCAGACATAATGGTAAGGTTCATACTATTATCAACATTCTCAGCTAATTGTTCTAAAAACCAACGCCAATTACACTCATTCTCCGAATCAACAACAGTAAAAGCCAGGGGGAACAAACCTGTAATGCATACAACAACATGAACAGTAACATAAAAAACAACTATTAAATTGTAACAGTAAAAATAAAATCAGTAACACCAAATTAAACTAAAAAAAATCACCTTGGTTGCAATCTTTGGCAGTTGTAGACAGAATGATGCCTTTATACCTTTCCTTTAAAAATGTACCATCAATGAACAATATGGGTTGACAATAGTTAAATCCATGTATGCATGCCTTAAATGGCATGAACAACCTACTAAAACGCTGCCTATTCGAATCACCTTCTAACACAAAATGGCTACCATAATTGCTTTTATTAGCAGCCTGTACATACCACTGTAACTGTTGGCATGACAATGAATGATCTCCGAACAGCATATCCCTTACTTTTTCGACACCCATCCAAGCTTGGTCATATGATTTGGTCAAGCCATAATCTGTATGAAACATACTTTACATATCAATTGGTCGTGTGTTAGGTTTTTCTCGAACATTGTCAACAATAAGTCCTTCAACCAAGTTAGAAGTCAATCTTTTGTTCTTTGTTATACGTGCAACCACACCACATGTGTGCTCATTGTTTAACTTTTTAATGTAAAAAACCACCCATTTATTATTTGGAGTGTAGCAATAATAAATCACTCACATCCAACAAAATATTTCATGACACATTCAACCTTCACCCTTATTTTTTCATTCTTTACATAATTAAACTGAAAATCAATCTCAATTGCATATTTGCATAAAGCATTCTGAAAATCAGTTATTCTTCCCTCAAACTTCTGACTAACCTCTACTATGTCATTGGACCATCCATCAGTTAATAAAATCTTCTTATTGTGAGAACAAAAACGAGAGAGAAGATCATTCTCACGAACAAAAGTGTCAACTTTAACTCAAAACTTTTCACTACTTCCCCACTCTCAAAATCACAAACCTCATTCTCGTTACCAACAATTGTAACATCAACATAATTCAGCTGAACAGATCGTGCAATTAAAAACATGTTTCTCACATCACGATCATTTTGCAAAATGCAATTCGGATGTTCAGGAATAGCGTATGACAAGGCAACACAATTGGAACTCAACCCATTCCAATTGTCACACACCCTATGTAACACATCATAAATTATGGAATTCATTGTAATTCTTAACACAATAGTCTCAGAACAATATTTGCAACAAACCAATATGTTATCCTCCATCTGTTATAACCAAGAAAACCAATATAAAGGGAAAATGAAAATAGAAAAATAAACATAATCAATTCTAATTTCAATAAAACACAAACAATAACATGAAAAATAAACTTAGAACCAAATTTCAAAAAAAAAACCTTCGTTGAAGAACGTCGCAATACGAACACCAGTAAGTAACATGAATTTTGGCAAGAACAAAAGGAAAAAACGAAAATAATCAATTTTAATTATAATAAAGCACTAACAGTAACATGAAAAACAAGCTTAGAACCTAATTTCAAAATAAAAAATAATTCCGATAAATAACGTTGAAATGCAAATTCCCGTAAGTAACATCAAATTTTTGGCAAGTAACTTTCAACTTACAGTAAATTTTCAAAACAGCACTGTTAATCATATTATGTAAAAAAGTCAATTAAAATGAAAATACCTCATAAAATCAAGAACCAGTAGGTTGAACTGGAATCACAGAAAAATTCGAAGTCCAATTGTTGCTGTTATCACCTTCGAAACTCCTGTTAAACACAAATGAAGTAGCGGTAGGTTATGAAGAAGTAGAACATCACCTATTTCCTGGAAAAATTCAAAAAGGTTCAAATGTTCTGTGATTCAGATTTTAAATTTTAATTTTAATTGTTAATGGAATCTTATGATCTAAATTTAAATTAAAAGACCAATAATTTTGTTGTTATTCAAGCATCATAATATGACATATTCGGTTTCCATAAAAAACTTATCATCCTATTACTATATATATATAGTACATCTAGGGGAATTCACCTCCAATTTTTACTTTTTTAAACTCGCTTTGAAAATGAGACTAAAAAAAGTCCATCTCGTTTATATGTAAAACAGTCGAGCCACTCGAACTCAGTTCAGCTTGAGCTCAGCTAATTTTCTAAATTAGCCTAACTTGAACTATTTTTTAGTCTTGTTTAAAAAAAAAGTCTTTTTAAGCACACAACTTATGCATAATTGTGTCATCTTATCAAGCAAAAAAAATTAGTGCACATGATTTTCAAATAATTATTTTTGATAATTAACATGAGAATGTTTAAGCAATGTAAATATTTCAGCGAATGGTGATAGAATGCTGTGTCGACATGTTTTGGTTATTTGACCAAATTGAAAGTGGTAATCTTCAAAATTTACGAGTCGATTGCGTGTGCATATTGTTTCCAATGGGAGGATGGGACATATCTTGAGTTATTTATTTAGCATTATCATTGATACTATAAATATTTACATTTGCAAATGGCAGTTGTGATTTAATATTTATAATTTATTTTAATTTAAACGTAATATAATTGAATGATAATGTTGTGCTAAATAAAAGATACGAGATGACAATGACTCGTGAACGATCCATCTAATAAATAGGTAGTCTTGGGTTTTCAAGACTAAACTCAAGTCAAACTTGAATTAGTAATTTTTTGGAGCTTACGATTACTACTATATGATGCTGTGTAAAATATGTTTACCGTCCTTAGTTAGCATTTATGATAAAACTCGCAATTGACAATATTCTCTTGTATTCACTTTTGTGCCGATGACATCTTTTTTTTTTTGCATGTATAGAATACTATGTTTGACTGTGTTATTATTGGTGCTGATGTTGCAATCCATCCCTAGTAAAAAGATTTATGAAGATGAAGATCTATGACTAAAGAGACACAAAACTTCAAGTAATTGAGCCCACGACTTTCTCATATCTTGTAGGATGCTATGCGGCGCAAAAACATGGTACTTATTATTATTATTACTTTTTATCTATGGCTAGGAACAATGTACAGACAGAATTATGCAAATACGATAGAGGTCATTCCTGCTTGTATTCAATTCACATGTTTATTTTATTTCTATTTAAAAATATTATCGTTTACCAAACGAAAGTGACCAATTACCATAACATATGACCTTAATTTACGCATGTCACGAATCATATTTTGTTGGACTATGACATAATGACCTAGACTTGCACATGTTAGGAATCTACATGTGTCACATGTTTTACCTCACATCATTGTCAATGTTAAATCGAGACTAACGGGTTATCAGTTGATCCGAGCCGACCCATCAAGAAAAAATTTGAAAGCAAGAGGAGTTTAATTGAAACCTATATTCCTTTACGTTTTGTTGGTATAATGGAAAAATAAAAGGTCGGAAAGACGGGAAGTGGGGGCAAGGATAGATAAACATTATTTTTTGTAAGGAAAAAAAATAAGAAGAAAGGAAGAAAAAATAGATGATGAATTGATTTTTATTCTAACTCACTAAAATTTATCTTTCTAAAATTGAAAGAAAAAGTAGATAAAGAATTAATTATATGTGTTGAAATATATATATAATAATTATAATTATTTTAATATACACATATATTCTATTTATTTATTAGGCCATCTCCACTCTTTACTAAAAACCAAACTCAAACTTAAATTTATGTTAAAAAGGACCAAAAATTCTCTCTGATCATTGACTAAAACTTATATCAAGTTAAGAAAAACTTTTTTCTTGACTCAAATTGAGAAAGACCCAAACTCAAACTTAAATTTTTTTTGGGCCAAAAAAGTCATCTTCTTTCTTGTTAATCTGCGAACTAGTCCTCTTTTTCACAGCCATGCGAATCAACCCTTTTCTTCGTTACCTAGTTTAAAGAAATGAACCCGATCTTCGCCATGGAAGCTGAGGTCTGTTCATTCCCGAAGACTTCTCCATAGAGCAGAAAAAATTTAAAGAATTATGTTTTGGGATAATATGGAAATTGTAAAAATAAAATGAGTATAAATTTGGTTTTACACATTAATTTTATATATATATTTTTTTTATCCTTTCAATTTTTCCTTTCTACCAAACATTAAAAAAAAAGAAGATAAATCCCATTTTGTCCCTAAAGGTTACAAAACTTATCAGTTTGTCTTAAGGGTGTCAAACGTGTCAGATTAAACGGGTAACAGGTGTAAAATATATAAATTCGTACATGACACGTTTAATAAACAGGTAAAAAATTTCAACACAAATACGACTCGTTTAATAAACGGGTAACACGACACGACTCATTTAACCTATTTAATTTTAAAAAAAATATTTTAAAAAATTTTAATACTCCATTTTTTTTATTGTCAATTGCACTTACCTCAATAAAGAGTAATTTTTAGTCAAATCTCATAAAAATAAGACTTGAACACTTAAAAAAAAAAAGAAGCAAGAGGTCATTGTTTTTTATAGGCAATTCAACCCTTTCCATCTCCCCTCATTTTTTAATGTGGGACAAAAACAAAAGACATTAGTTTACCTTTGTTTTTGAAGTGCTCCTCATCTCATATCTTTTGTCTTTGAACTACTATTTTACTTCTTTTTTTAATTGATTTCTTTACTTCTTTTTTTCTTGCTAATTTTTTAAAATAATTAATATTTTATTATTATATTAATTTTATTTAAACGGGTAAACGTGTGATAAACGGTTTAACAGGTCTCACCCCGAACACGACTCATTTATTAAACGTGTTTGGCGTGTCAACCCGTTTATCACCCAAATCCGCTTAATTCGTGTCGATTAATCGTGTCGTGTCGTGTCGTGTCGAATTTTGACAGCCCTTGTCTCTCAAATAATTAATTTTTTCATATTACCTCATCAAATAAATAAAAACGTTGCAATATGATCCATTGTCTTATTTTTCATTTTATCATTTGGTTGTTTTGTGTCAAATCAACCATTCAAGCATCACAAAACAAACAAACGACCAAATGAAAATAAGACTGTAGACCACATTATAATTTTTTTTTTTTTGGGAGCAAAGTAGAAAAATTAATTATTCAAAAGAAAATTTGAGAATTTATGTATTTTTCAAAGGGCAAAATGAGATTTTACCTAAAACATTCGATTATTTTTACTTTTTCGTTCCTCCTACCAAATACAAAGGACGAAAGAAAATATTCTTTCCATATAAATGATGGATAGTATATCATCCTTATTTTTCATCACTCTATTTTTTTATTCATCCAGCCAAACTCATCATTAATTTTTCCAGACAAACTTGCCTCCACTCTCCAACTTTATGTAAATCGATGAATACGGTAACTTTTTATTTCAAATCTTAGTTTTAGTGTCGAAAAAAACAATTCCACGATCACATTCAAATCGACGTCTAATTTAAAAATAAGAAACATGATTATGACTAATTAAAGACCCAATAAGGCAGATTAGCCCTGCTCATTTAAACTTAGCTTGTTACTTTCACAGTTTCACCATTTTTCCAAAACAGAGGAGGGTCTCAAGTATTAACACATCTGCAGAGAGTGAAGCTGTAACACCTCAGCAGAAGCCTTCCAAGTCCAAGACTATTCACTCTGCACAGGGTACTTCACATGAATTGCTTAATTCCCTGCATCAGCTAAGCTGCACCTACAGCATAGCAGATCATCACTCAAGACAATGTAAGAATAACAGAGGCGGCCCTAAGCATAGGCCATTAAAGCCGCCCCCTTGGGCCAAAAAAAGTTTAAGATCATTATTACTAAGCAATTTGAGATATAATTTACAAATCAATAAAAAAATCGATATGACATTAAAGAGGCCCCCAATTTTGATTAGTCTTGCAATTTTAGGTACAATTTACAAATTAATAAAAATAGATATGATATTAAAGAGTTTGGATCTAGTCTTAGTAGATATGGATGATAAACAGATAAAATTCTTCGGACCCTCAAATCAATGAATCGATACGAACCCAATTAAACACGTCATAAATCCATTAAACTATACATTTTTAAATAGGATGAACATATATTAAGCAAATTTTGACACGGCATGACAGAATGATTGTTTTTATCTTACGTTTATATTTTTAATCTTATGTACTTTTATGTAAATACTGAAAAAAAATGAGTTATCTCCTCATACAATACTTTTGATTAATTACAACCAAAACTCATGGGCTGATTAATTATTTATTACCTAATTTTTATAAATTATATTTTTTTCTTTAACTATAATTTGAAACTTTTTTTATCTGGATATGATTTTTTGCTCAATTATTTTTTAAATATATAAGAAATGCACACAGAATGACTAGAAAGCCAAATTGAGTTTGAGTAGTTTACTATTCAAAATTCTTACAACCATTCGCTTTTTGAAAAATAAATTTCTAATTATAATAAATTTACATATTGTCAACTGATAGAAAATTTATTTATATTTTTGTCTCCAAATTCAACTGTAATTAATAGACTTTTTTATAAACATAGTTTGAATGCAAGAACAAAAATAGTAATTTTACATCCCAAATACAATAAAATTAATTTTTAAATGAATATATATATATTAATATTTATTTAATCATATCTATTTTATTATATTGCATAGCATTGACACCTCACTTAATATTTTTGCCTAAAACCCCTATATTTATTGGGCCGCCCCTAATCAGCATTAGTTGTTAGAGTTTCTTAGAACTAATAAAAATTTTCAATTACAACTTGTTGGTAACTAATTCTCTGGTTAACGTGTTAATTAAGTTAGTGTTCAAGCTAGCTATGCATAAGGGGAATGACGTAAGTAACTAATTACGTGAGAAATTGAGCCTTTTATTAGAAAACTTCTCAGACCAGCAAAAGAAAGGGCAACCAACCCAGAGGTACTTTAAGTAATAATAATGATAAGCTGTAAATTTATATGTTTTGTATTTAAATTTTGATAATTTATTAGAGTTAAATCATGAGAAATTAATCTCCAACTGTTGAAAAAAAAGAGTAATAAAAGCTGCAGCTCGAAGGTAACAAGGGTACTAAATATTAAGTAATCGTACCAGAAATTCTGATTTTTTTTTTTTTTAACAATAACTGAAATTGAAAAATATTGAATTTGAAGGGTAGAAAGTAAAAGTTATGTTGGATTGTATAGCAAGAACCAGTTCAAATCTTCCAGACTTTGAGTCAGAATGGGGTAGTTTTGAGTTTAAGCTTTGAAACAGTGAGAACGAGTCTGAGTTTCACAACTATTTGCATAAGACTCCACTGCACCTAAATCGGAGTCAAAACTAAACCAATCTGGCTCACGGGTTGTAATGTCCTGTATTAACTCCTTGGACAACATGTGCAACCGATGTGGGATCATGAGCTTCCCTTAGTTTTTTTGAACTAATTTACTAATCGAGATGTTATCTAATATTCAAGTCCACTACTCTTTAACGACTGATAATGGTATATTTTAGCTTGGGCTACCCACTCAAAACCCAAACCCAAACGCCCTGCTTGAGCTTGGGCTGCCCACTCAAAGCCCAAATTCAAACGGCTCGCTTCGTCAAGAAAGTGGGCCACAACCCAAAAGAGAAAGCTCAATGACGTTCAACTCATTATATACCTGTTCAATCATCTCAAGCAGGATGGGTGGACCAGTTTGGGAACAAGGAGCTCGATATGAAATAAACCAGTTGGGGAACAAGGTGCTCGATATGAAATAAATCTCAAACAACCCCGTCACGCCACTTGTCCAGTGGATAGGGGGACAACTTTTGGTGACCCTAACGAACAAATATTTTTTCGTAAAAAGAATGTCAATACACATGTTGTTTGATGATCGTTGGCACAACGTACCTTAGGGTGACGGACACCGCCATGGGACAAAGAAATAGGAGACCACATAATCAGTCAAGAGAATGAAAGAATCACAAAAAACCCCTAGATGGCTACATGTATATAAATAAAATATGAAATCATTGTATAGGGGTTCCTAGAATACCATTCTCAATAACCTGTGTTAAAAAAAAGGCTATCTGCCTAGTAACCTACCGTAACCACTGTTTCCTTCTTCAAGCAATACAAATTCTAAGGAGCAAGAACTTCCATTATAGTAAATATAGTCTTAATTCTTCAGTTAAGATGAACCAGTTATATTTTGTTCTTTCATCAAACGTCAACATTTATATTTCTATTGACACAACATTCACAAAGGTCCCACTGGGCCTCACACACAGTCCTTGTTCTACACTTGAGTATAATATTTTCGATCACTATAAACGATAATATTAAATTAGATTAGTAACTTATATTCAACTAGGATTTCTTCCTAAGCAAAAATGGGTATGTCCAAGTGATTCAAATTGCACTTTTTAGATGATTCCAATACTCGCAGCCATGCCATTCAGTATTTAGATTCACTGTTATTTTAATGACAACAGTAGATTAAGTCAATAAATTTAGAGTTTGGGATTTAGGATTTGGGTCAATCGATTCAAACTGGGCCGTTCTCGAGAATCACTTCGACCAGTTGGCCACTGTGGTTTTTCACACCCGTAGATCAGAAAGCCCAAAAGAAGCTAGTTTGGGCTGTCCAAAAACCTTCCTTAGACACTCCTGCTGTCGAAACCAACCAGGAAGCCCAAAACCAGTTTATCAACTTTAAAGCCCCGTTGAAGTTTTCGGGTTTGTATTGAATTGTTTGCATTTGAGTGGCATAAAATATAGGGGTTAATTACACTTCACATCATTTGAGATGTATCCTCAAATCACACGCACCTTCTCAGTTATAAATAATGACACTGTCCTCCCTTTTCAGTAACGGTTAACTTATGAAGACTGAAATTTATCAAATAAGAATGAAATTCAAATGTAACCAATCCTAAACTAAATAATACTCTCTCTCTCTCTCTCTCTCTCCACCCCAAGCTTCTACAGCAATCAATTAGAACAAAAGATTACAAGACCATGGAATATAGGCCATTGGAACATAGTCGAGTGGAAGGTCAATGCCACATTTGAAAGGAAACATATGGCAATGCCTTATTCCTTATTATTTTTACTTTATTGTCTATATCAAAAAATGAATTTTTTTTTTGGTTAATTGTAGAAATGATAAACTAAAATACTACGGTATAATTAGAAGATATTCTAAATATAATATTTTATTGCATAAAAAAAAAAAAGAATAGAGGTTATATCTAGAATCCTAGGTATTAAGGACGAATACGGTACCAAAGGAGATGTCATAGTAAGAATAGGAATGACAATTGTGTCAAATTGGATCGTGTTTGTATTATGTCATTTCGGATTCGTGTCGAATAGTAATCAAATTTAACGCAATCTGTTTAACTAATTGTGTTATGTTGTGTCGTGTCAAATTATTTATTTTTATGTTGTATTCGTGTTAACCCATATAACTCGTGAATAAAAAATTTAAAGCTCAATTTTATGTCTAAAATTTTATTATCACTTAGTTAAACTTATGCTAATACTTTTTATATAAAATAAAATTTAACTTAATAAATATAATGATAAAAAAGAGTAAAAATATATTTTTTTTTGTACAAGAATTATGTTACTACTTGATAAAATATAATAAAAAATTTAGCATTTTATTCTTATAATATTACATAAACGTGTTAATCGGGTCAATTTCGTGTTGTTCGTGTTTGATACTAACTCAACTCATTTATTATTCATGTTAACGGGTCGTGTCATAAATGGGTTCGTGTCGAGAAATAACTAACTCTAATTTGTTAATTTTGTGTCAATTTCAAGTCATATTTTCGTGGTATGTCACCCCTACTCTAAGAGTTACAATGTTTTAAGGTGAATTTATAATTTTTTTAGGGTCTAAGTTATATTTTAAAAATTCATAATTACTTATACAATAGTGCAATGATCGTAAAAAAATAATAATTTTTAAAAGTTAGATTACAATTTAGTTATTAATGATCACTCACAAAATATAAAATATTTTGCTGGAATAGTTATAACTTAGCTTTTTTTCCCACTACTATTAAGCCTTAGCCCATTCTTGTGTCAGTGTCAGTGTCAGATGAATCAGTGATACAGCAGTGCAATGGTGGACTTATTGACTGGGTGTACAACCTATACACTGGCCCATTTTAGTGCACAACCCTCAGGGGGACTACACTACCGAGGCAGTGGAGTTTTCCTTCTTGTTCCGATCTTAACCGGGTCCGAGCTTACCAAGCTCTATAATTATGGCAAATTCTGCAAGTGTCTTACTTCAGACCAGAAAATCTGAACCACATTTTAGAGAGAATTTATTAATTTTTGGAATATTTTTTTTTTTATGCGACATAAAATTTTATTTTTTAATGGGTTAGTGTGTCCCTACCACTGATACACAACATTGCTTGGCTCACGTGCACCTGTACGAGGAGTGTTTTTTCTGTCGGCAGGCCCCGCTGGACCTGTAGTGGTATTCATGACTTTAGTTTTGTAGGTTTCTGATGGCTTTACTCCCTTGAAAATATCTATTGAAATAACGGTTTCATATTAAAAAATAATTATTAAGTAATATTAAAATTATTACTTAGTTATCCCTAAAGATTTTCGATAAATTTTAAATCACTTGGCAAAGGTGGCCCAAGGTAAAGCGGGCCTAAGCAAAATTTTTATATGAGGTGCTATTAATATTTTGTCTATTAATATATTTTATTTTTAATTATTATAATTTTTTTATGTTTTAAAAAATTATTTTTTATTTTTTAAAAAAATTTAAAATATTAATCAAGTTTTTATATTCAAGTTTTGACAATAATTTTTTTAAATAGATAATATTGTTAATTCATTCACTCTTTATTGATTGTAAATAAAATTTTACCAATTTAAGTTTTCAACAAATATTTTAATAATAGAATATGTGAGTAATGAATAATTTTAAGATATCAAAGAATCATTATTTACCCATAAATAATGTGCATGCATGAAAGACAAAACTTTAATAACATAGACAATTTAAGTATAAATTATTTAGACTGAAAATTTATATTAAGATAAAAAATGAACTAATTTTATAGATTTTCACAGCAACAAATAATGAATATAAATTTTCTATGTGAGTGAGTGAAATACAACTGTGAACACACCTAAAATATTTAAAAAAATTTAAATCAAAACTCACACGAAAGAGTAATTTTGGACCAAAAAAAATTAAATATTAATTTGAACTAGTAAAATTTGAGTTCTAAAATTTTGAATCATATCTAAAATACAAAAAAATAAAAATAAAAAAGACTATTATACTAAAATGGTCAATTTTATGGAGGTTTCTAAAATTTGGACTTAACCAAATTGAGAGTAATTTTAGACCTAATAAAATTAGATACTGGTCTAAACTAATAAAATTTAGGCCATAAAATTTTAATCATATCTAAAATATAAAATAAAAAATAAAAAATTAGGCCTACTATAATAAAATGATAAATATTGTCGGGCCCTCTAAAATTTGGGGCCTTAGAGAAACAACTTAGTTGGCTAAGGGTTGAGCCAGCGCTACCCCTAAAAGTTGGGGTAAATCCCAATTTTTTTGGACCAAAGATGTTCATAAATCAAATCCGGTAACTTGATTTGTTTATGTTATAACTTATTTATATCATAACTTTTGACTTAATATTGACAATTGTAGAGCTCTTTCACTTTCTGGAATATGGACCTTTTACATCGACTTGATTTAATCAAAATTCATTTGTTAAAAAATTTAGAAAATTCAAGAACATTTTTTTTGGGTTGTAAGTAAAATTCAAGAACATTTTAAATCAGCAAATTTTAGCTAATTTCTAGACTCAGGAACACTAAAAACAATCTTGGATAACCTCTTCTTTATTATTAGCATCTATTTTTTTGGGTTAATAGTACTTTTGTCAGTTTAATAAGTTTTGTTCCTAAAGTATCAATTCTCTCAATTTGATCTCTAAAAGATTCAATTCGTGTTTAAATGATCTTTACATACACAGACCATTAAATTTTTTATAAAATAATTGCGTGTTGATATATGATACCGTCTAAAAGAATGACACGTAAACACTTCCGTAAAAAAATTTAACGAATTATCTAATTAGGAAATAAAGTAACACGAATTGAAACTTTATGGATGAAATTAATAAAATTAATACAATAAAAATTAAATTGATAAAATGGACAAACTATAAGAACTAAAAATTCTATTAACTTTTTTTTTTTAAAATACTCTGATAAGCGTGAGAAAGAATGCAACAAGTGTATGATACAACATGTAACCTTCAAGAGTGGCGACAAACCTTTTGATTGATCAATACGAGTGAATTGTGCTTAGACGCTTTGTAAAACCTAACCGTAGAGAGGAGCTGATGGATGAGTAGACTTCTCCTTTCAATTCACGGAATGTGATTTGAGACACGATCGACTAGTCACCCACCATCTGAGTGCAGGATTTTTATTTTTTTTCCCCAGATAAGCTAAAGGCTGAATTAACATTGGGACCATTGCCTGACAAGTGACAATTATACAACTTGCAACATTGTTCATTCATTTGATAGTAACCGAGATTCCTAAAAGATATAAAAAGAGCAACAATGTTATGCACAATCATATTCTTATATTATTTTTGTGTATTATCTTAACATAGACAGTTAGATTAATAAATTTTACAAAATTTATTGCATATTCTATAACTCTGACTGTGCTACGTTAGGTGGTGTCCACATCATTATTCATATAGAGTTGTCAACAGTGTTGAATTTTTGTTTTTTTGGTATTTTACTAATATTTATTATTTTTATGAGTACTTTATCACTGTTTATAAATATTTTTATCATTGTTATAATATTGAAAAAAAGTGATAAAAATAGTTACTATAATAATAGTAACACCCATGCATCAAACTTCAATAATATGCTTTGGAGTACAAGACTACTACCATACATCAAACACGTTTTTCGGTATAGTACTGAAAAGCGTTTAGCAACAAAAAGCTAAAATTTTACTGCAGGCGAATGTAAAAAAGACACGTGTAAAGAAAAAACAGGCAACCGGATTAACCTATTGCTCACTTACATTGTACAATAATGATGGATAGAAGATGTGCTACAACAATGAGTGAATTACAAAGATAATGAGATATTTACAATATTACTTCCACGATTTACAACAATAATAGGTACAATAACGAAGATAATGATATTCTTACAAAATCATCTAACAATCTTAGTAGGTAAACGTACAAGAGTAATGATATAATTACAAGAAGAGTAAGAAATTTTAAACATTAGTGAAAACAACTACAAAAGTGGTGTTTTCACAAAAAACATTGTGAGGTTAACGATATTAGTGGGTAAAAGTACAAAAGTAATGGTATAATTACAACTAGATCAAAAATTTTTGAACATCAGTGTAACCAACTGCAAAAGTAATGGGGTATTTACTACATCATTAAGAAATGTACAATCATAGTGGGAATAAGTACAAAAGTCATGGTATATTTACAACAAAAGTGGATAAATTTACGAGTATAACATACTCATAGTCTGGACTGTACATTTTTAAAGATCTACAGAATTTATGATCGATCAATAAATATTGATCGATCAAAATAATGTATGATCGATCATTATACAGTAAGGTGTAGGTGAAAAAAATAAATAAATATATATTTTGATCGAACACGAATAGAAATGATCAATTATATTGCTTCAATCAGGGAAAAATTAAGTGTTGTGGAGGTGTAACCGATCGTGGAAACAATATATTAGATTAATAATTAGGTGATTTACTGAAATACCCTCAAAAAGTAACGTGTAGTGTTAAAAAAAAGAAAAGTAATTGAAATTGATCGATCAAAAGTACTGTGGATGTCTGATCAATCGTGTAAAAAATATGATAGATCAATAAGTTGTCAAGTGAATTCGATCAATCAAAAATATATATTAATTGATCATATTGTTGCATATTTGTAATGTGAATCAGAAATAATAAAAGTACTGTGGATATCTAATCGATTGTGTAAAAAATAGGATAGATCAGTAAGTTGTCAAGTGAATTCGATCGATCAAAAATATATATTGACCGATTATATTGTTGCAGATTTGTAATGTGAATCATAAGTAATCAAAGTACTAGGGATATCTGATTGATCGTGTAAAAAAATATGATAGATCAGTAAATAGTAAGTGAATTCAATCGATCAAAATATATATTGATCAATCATATGTTGTAGATTTGTAATGTGAATCAGAAGTAATAAAAGTATTGGGGATATCTGGTCGATCGTGTAAAAAATAGGATAGATCAGTAAGAGTAAGTGAATTCAATCAATCAAAAATATATATTGATCGATCATATTGTTGTAGATTTGTAATGTGAATCAGAAGCAATAAAAAGTACTGGGGATATATGATCAATCATGTAAGCAATATGATGGATCAGTAATTAGTAAGTTAATTCGATTGATTAAAAACATATATTGACCGATCATATTGTTGTAGATTTGTAATGTGAAGTAGATGTAATAAATACTAAGGATATATGATCAATCGATTATATTTAATAATTGATTATGAAGTTATAGATTAATAAGTTGAAGGGTAGGTGGGACTGTGATCGATCGATAAAAAAAGATAGATTAGGCCTTGGGGCTCAAGGCGGATTGAACAAAGTAAATGTGGACAAAAAAAGTTGGTAGTTATCCTGTGTAACTTAAAGCACATCATCTAATTCAAAAAGGATATTCTGAACAACATTCAGCCGAATGCAAATATCAGCATAAGGAAACAGGTTACATCAATGACACCAATGGTCATTGTTCTCGTTGATCAGGATGTATATCTAAATTTGTTGATACAGACAAACATTGTAGATAAGTGTATTTCAATTTAACTAATGTTAGGTCTTGGAATTCAAAACAGATTAACAGTATTGTTATTACACACCTTGTCACAGTATATAAAATCTTTTATGTACTTTCCATTCACAGCACATAGATTGAAACAAACTTTTTTTACTTTTACTGTTAGCCACAACCTGAGTCAGTACCTATTGCTGAATACAACAATCAACATTACATACACCTATGTGTATGTAATTTTGTTTAAAAAAATTAGGTACTACCAAAGCCTCACAAATTTCTTACCAAGAACCACGTGGGTAGGTACCACTTGTCTAACCCGGTTTTTGATTTGTCTTTTCTTCCTTAAATACCAAATTGTAAGTCAATTCCAAACCTGTGACATTCAACAAAAAATACCAATGTAAAATGCAATGGGTATAATTTATGGTAACAACGTATGGGTAAAAAAAAAATCTCAAATTAACCAACCAAATCAAGTAATTATTGCTTTGGTAATAGTGTCATGAGGGAATGGCGTACAACATGGTTGTGTTCAAACCTAATTAAAACCTCTCTGTTTTAAAAATAAAAAAAATTACACAAAATAATAAGCGTACAATTATTTTCGATTACATGTACATAATAAATTATTAAAATGTATAAAGGGTTACATTTAAAATAATCATCCTCATGTCAAGATTCTTGTCAAATATGTAATTCAAAATCAATTGTTTATCTTCAGGATAAAGTATGTCTACACGTTCATATTCCTCAACGTGACGTGGGATACTCAAAGTGGAATTTGAAACCTGTTTACGCAACCTGTGACATTAAACTACAATTCAAGTTTGTCACATACTCAACAATAGAACAAAACAGACCTTATGAATTTTAGCAATTAATGCACTATTACAAGACAATTTCAGTTTGTTAGTAGGCTATACGGAGTCTTGTAGACATCGACCGCTGTCTTGTTGTCATAACCATTCATGTGGTCACTGCCCTGTGCAAAGAGAAATTGAACATAACATGTAAAAAAATTGGATAACAAGAAATGATGTGATAACCTTAGGCATTAAATGTTTATGCATGGAATCATCCCTTGGTTGAATGTGTTCCAGGGGATTAATCACCTCCCCCTTGCCTCTTTGTTATCATCCCTTTTTCACCCCACGATGTTGTAGTTAAAGTGAGAAAATTTAAGTTAGGATAATGTATAAGTTAAGTAATACATTAAGTTTGATGTATGTTATAACTTTGGTTGTTCATATGATGACATGACATTTTTGCTTGGCCTCCATTTAGAATCTCTTCGTACTACATTGGTGGAACAATGTTTGGGTGCATGAGTAAGAA
>CAUOFW020008236.1:0-18241 GCA_963454935.2 Ilex paraguariensis
AAAAATGTGTTGATTCTTTCATAATATTCCTCCAACATTGCACAGCCTGATAAGCTATAAAAGGTGAATTAGAAATTTACTCTTAAGCCATCTCCCTGCCAATAATACTGAGAACATATTACAACATAGCCACCTTTACTTGTATGAGTGATGTAGATCGTAGTAAGGAAGAACTAGATATGAGAAGGAAAAAAGAAGGGGATAAGAAAAGAAGAAGAGGTGAGAACAGAGAGAGAATTTGAGGAAGAAAGATTCAATATCAATAATCAATAATACTCAAATCCCCTTTATATATAAGGAGTTCACAAATCCTATATATATAAAGAGATCACAAACCCTAAAATAAATAAATAATCAAAATAACAACTAAATCCTTAAAAATTAAAAGAAAATACTTAAAAAGATAAATACTAAATTACTCTCATGATTAATCTAAAATATCTATCCAATATCAAAGAGTCTATGAAACACTGATTCCCCAATATATTAAATTTGACCGTCAGTTCACAAGGACAATGGTTTCAAAAGCAATGTAAAATTCAAATGAAATTATGCAACCCCTTTTACACCCAAAAGTGAGAAGGATTTGTTTACCGGGGCATAATTGGTTATGCTTTTGATGCCTCCAGCTCCACCACGAGAAGCGCGATGAAATTCATCCTCGATGTATAAGTTCAAGGGTGCCAAACCTTCCTGTATATCGAGAAACCATGTTTCTTTTTTGTTAATGAGAACTGAACCCAAGTCATACTACCAAAAATAAGATACAACGGAATGTAGAATAAGATGGACATAGAGGAAAAGAAACTGACTTTGAAATAGATGCCAACAGGGGAAGCATATATGAGGAATGTGTACTCAGATGCTGGAGCCAAACCAAGTATAGGCCCACTTCCCATTAGCAGAGGCCTAATATAAAGAGACCCTTTCCCTGGAGGCGGAATCTGCTCAAATTTGAAATAAAATGTCACAAACATGTGGAAGATTGCAATGCAAAATATCACTTTGACCATTGGAAGAACTAATGCAGGATAGAGACCCCACACATTGTTCAATAATGAATATTACCCAGCGTCTGTTAGCTAGAGCGGTCTGCTTTACAGCATCAACAAATTGCTCAATGGAGGGGGAGGGCATGCACATTCTTTCGGCACCATTCTGCATGCGAATTGCATTCTGATCTGGACGGAATAGGAAGAGATGCCCATTTCCTCTTCTGTAAGCTTTTGTACCTTCAAATAGGCCCTGTTGACAATTGTAACAGACTGATCAGATAAATTTTTCAAATAAACAATAACGACTTGAACAAGAAATCAGCTGCAGTTTACCTGTCCATAGTTTAAGACTCCCGCAGAAGGGCTCAACTCAATGTTCCCATATCGGCTAAGTTGGCCTTGTGTGAAATTCTCATCTTTAAAGCATTTCATCGTGTACATGTAATCAGTTGGCATAAGGCCAAATCCAAGATTATTCCAATCAATAGCAGTTTTCTCGTCATCATTGGCACTACTAATCACCCCAACAAAAGCAGAAAGCAGAGAGAAAAAGAGAAGTCATGAGAACTATCAAAACTTGTTTGATCAGCATACCAATTTAGAATCATATTTAACATTTTGTATTGCAAGAAACATGCAAATACACACGATGATATGAATCATTCATTCAAAGACTGAGTTTGCTGATTGTTGAAATTGTCTATCTAAAAAATATAGCATTACCATAATGTTGTAAAGCATGGGCTTTAATATGAGGTTTAATTTTCTTTGTTTCTCTTTTGGTATATCTTTTCCAATATGCAGTACCTGTCAGTGGATGGTTCAATGGCTTGCAGCAAAGAAGATGCAGCCCGAGACGAAAATTTGTAAGCTCCAAGCTACAATAGTACACAAACTTTAGTCATTGCAATATTCAACTGTAATTGCAAGATCCTAATTTCATCAGACCACCTAGACGATGGAAAATGAAGTACTAAACAGAGCCCAAAAATCAATAATTATTTCCCTAAGTTTATGCAGCAGCAATATTTTTGTGGTGCAGTTTAATCACAAGAAAGTATTGATGGTAACTGTTCTGTCATTTTCTCCAGATAAAAAACCAAAAGAATCACGAATAACTTCTTATGGCATTATTCCATTGAAAGTGACAGCTCCAAAATACAGAAAAAATTCAACCACACAAGGGAACCAAAAAAACTTCAATGAATCTTTTGATCAAGCAGTCTGATAGGAATCAGGATAGCTATTTATAACAAATTCAAGTAGCTTGATACAAACCAACCATTAATGCTATCAAAGTTTCAGCGTAAATCAACACTCAGGGATAAGTCTATGATGCCAGAAAAAATGTGGGTACCACAATGAAGTTGATCGCGGTAGAAGTAATGAAGTAATGGAAATAATAAAATAAAAAATTTTACGCGTGTCACGATTTATTCAATGAAAAGTGGGTACAGAATACCAAAAAATTGATTTTTGATACGACAATAGGATCCATTCATTCAACAGACCTCCAGTGCCCTTTACACCCTTTTAACCAACAGGTTATTACAACATGAGTCGGTACCAACATGCAAAAATTTCTTTGTAATTTCATTTAGTTTTTATTTTTCCTTTCAATTTGCAACAGAATTCCCTAATCTTTTACATAGTCTGTAGAATAAACCTTCCAAGTTCCAAGAAAAGAAGCAAACTCTACCCACCTTTAAAGAAAATATGAATAGGCTTATATTGAATCAACAAAACACCAGCGCTCAGCAGATTACCGAATGCAGAACAAAATTTAGTATGCGAGAAGAAGATAAAAACAGATTGGTAGATGGTAACCTTTGATACAGAAGAACCCGCATCAAAATATCGAATCAAACTGCGAAGATGGGCACTTCTTCGAATCATCTTGCTCTCTTGGAAGAAACCAGTTGTAACAATTTCAAAATTTCAATTACAAGCAGATAGAATCATACACAGAGCAAACAGAGAAGAGAAGGCTCTACATATATATAATTGAAATGGGTGTCACTGAATTATGGAGACTATACAGTGAAGTGGCCAGGGAGGAAAAGGACAAGAAAGAGGGAACAATTGAATACTGAACATGTGATTCACAGATATGGATCAAATATTATTTTGGAGTTCTTTTACAGGGGGATAGGAGGAGTGAGCTGTTGGCGGTACACATCCATCTCATCTACTAGCCCATATCTCTATATATTCCACATCAGACAACGTCGTTGGAAAGTGGGAAATGCATATTGATCCAAATTTGTAGGTGGGTGTGGGTGTGGGTGTCTTGGCGCTTGGCAATTATAAAAAATTAGTTATCAAAAATAAAAGGTAAATATGTAATTTATGGTATCGTAAGAACGATAAAATTGAAAGAAAATATGTTATCAAGTGACTTTAGAACTTCATGAAAATAATTTTTCAAAAGTAGGAAATGTAGGACTTAATGGGTTGATTTATTGATACTTTTCCCAAAAAAAAAAACTGTTAGAGTATTGGTTTATAATTGGATGTCCTGTCTACGGGTCATCTGTAAATAACTTAAACTATTTTTTATTGAATAAATATTATAATTAGCCCTGAAAATTTACTTAATGTTTCAAAATAGTTCCTAAAATTTTAATTGTTAGTTTCTTAACTATAAATTTCAAATCATTTAAGTTCTTCCGTCAATTTTAGCCATTGGACCAAACGGAGGCACATGAAGTGGATGACTACATGACAAATACATTGACTAAATTAAAATAATTGAAAGTTGATGAACAATTTTAAAATAAAAAACATAATTTAAGAATTAATTTTGATATTTATTCGTTCTTTTTTTATATATGTCTATAATGTCAAATTTATCTTGTTTATTACCTTTTTATTTAATTTTACTCAACGATAGATTATCAATCTTAAATTGAAAAAGAACTCACTATTTATAAGTGGACAATGGACTCCTCATTTATACACGAAGAATAATCTACAATTAAATAAAATTTATAATAAATATATAATGGAAAGAATCTGAATCAAATGGCACCCCTCTAAAAAATTTCATGGTAAATCATTTGGCTGGAGCTTTACTTTCGAAGTGTGCATGAAGAATGCTTCCTTAAAGTCTCTACTTTGAGTAAATTATTATAGAAAAAACATCATGTTCAAAAAGTTTAGGATAAATTACAATCACCCACTGGTTGTTTCTTATATTTTCACAGCACCCCTTTTTGTTCTTGTGATTACACTGACATCCCTTGGGATGTATACATTGTAAGGATTCCCCTTCAACTAATATTACTTGGGTTAAAAAAAAACATAGTATTACTTAGCAGATCTGATGGTGCAACCAAATTTATTGATACAAACTCCCTATTTTGCCCTCAAGTTGTATAACACCTATTATCACTATGGTAGTTTTTTAATTTTGGCCCCACACATTAGATCAATTTGACAAATATTTACAAACACATAAAAATCTCTAAAAAGAAGTTACAGCTCTTATCTCTCATGTTGAAGCTCTTCTTAGCTCCAAAATAACTTGTGCAACCCAAATGGACAAAGCCATAGAAGTTGAGTGAAAATCTTGTTTTTCAACACTTCAGATAGTTCTTGTAAAAAAAAAAAAAAAAACTTTAGATAGATGAAAAAAAGTCTCTGGATCTCTTCTTACACCCTTTTACACTATGAAATTGATATGTTTAATGTGTGTGAGTGAGGTGAATTTTGTGATGGGTTAATGAATAGTTATAGATTTTTTAGAGGTGTATATATAAAGGATATTTTAAGCCAAAAAGAAAAAAGAAAACTAACATAGGGTAAGATTGTAATTTTTTACAACTTCATTGCATGTCATTTAAGTGATTACACTGACAAAGAGTGTCAGTGCAGTTTTTAAAACAAGAAGAGATGTAGTGAAACTGTTAGAAACAACAGGAGAGGTCATTGTAATTTACCCAAAAGTTCTACTATGCTTAAAGCTTTGAAGATGACTCCCATTTTCCTGTTGGCTATCTATCCTTTTCATTTTTCTTTGATGTTATCTAGGATAAGTTTTGTGCGTACAGAATCTTGTACAAGAGAACAGATTTCTTCTGTGGTAAACTTGAGTCAATCAATCGAATGATCAACCTTGCTGTTTAAAACAGACTGTGAGGTCCGGTGGTGGCCTGGAACAGTAATGGGTGACTTTCGTGGATTAATGAAGCGATCCAGTAAGGTTAAGAGAGGTTCATGGAACAGAGAAAAATGAGTTAGGAGGGCGCCGGAGTGTTCTCCGACGTATCCCCTCCGACGATCAAGTCAGTTTTTTGAGAGAAGGGAAGGAGAAAATACTGCGTATCTCTTTGAGAAAAAGTTTTTTGTTGCATACCATCTTGCCTTTTATGAGGAGTATTTATACCTAAAAAACTCATGATTGCTGTCAGTGTGGTCAGTAGGTGATCATTAGATACGGGCAACGTGTACACTAATTCCTATGCAGAATGTCTTCTCTCTTAACTGCTCGGGACCCCGAGCAACCAATGCTTCGTCATCGGTCTGCCAAGTGTTTAATGAGCTTCTCTCGACAAGGAAGTAATAAATGCCGAGTCATAAGGACATTTATTACCTTTCACTTTCGAGTCTTCCTGCATTAAATGCTATCTTATCAAGGGAATGGTGCACTAAATGCTTGTTTTCCCAAGTCGTGTGTCAGCAAGGGCATCTCGGTCTTTTTGTTTCTGATCTGACATAATATGCCACGTGCCCATTCCCCATTGGTTGTGTCTTCTGCCTTCTTGTGCCTTCTGACATCAATTGTGTAAGACGAGGTCATGATGGCTAACCTAGCCTAGCCTAGGCTAGTGACCTGTACATCAATAGCCTCTGCAGGAGCAGAAAATGTCAACCTAGACGGATACATCTCGGTACCGAGAGAATGGTACATGTATGGACCGATGTACCCCATATCCGACCGAGGGATACGTATCGGTACGTAACATACTGGATGTCGTTGATCCCTATGAACAGTACCTCGGGGGAAGAGGGACTTATGAACCGACGAGTACGTGTTGTGATTACAGTAACAAGAATATACTGATGCCGAGGACACGTGTCTTCATCTTGGAGTATTTGAAAATGTCTCATCAATTGACTCCCAGCCTTCGATCTCCTGACACCGAGGACACGCGTCGTAAAGAGACGAAGGGTTTTGCAACTACCCCAACTACTTCATCATTAACTCTAGCCGCTTTCCCCTACTTAGTAGGTCGTGCACATTAAATGCGCCTCTTCGTGTTTCGTGCCCAAATGATGGGATGAGTACTATATAAATGAGCTTCCTCTCTCCCTCTCTCATTTTGCCATTTTGAACTTCTTCAGAGAGTCCTTGCCTGAAACCTCGGCAGAGATCTCTTTCCTTTCGTTGTCTATTGCCCAATCTTTCACCGGAGTCTCAAGGCCAGTAGACTCATCCTTGCTTCTGAACATCCTAGGGGAAGGAATCACTTCAAGTTTTGAAAAAAAAACTTCCGTTTACATTCTGGTGAGTCCTTGTATCTTCCCTCTCTTCGCCCTTCTGCCTCTTCTTTTATTATTCTCGTTGTTTTTATGTTCTTTTGATTTTTCGATAACCGGAGGTGTTTCTGGTTACCATTCTGTGACCAACCCTTGGGAAGCCTCCTTGGGGATCTTCGTGGGAAAACCCCTCCCTTCTTCTTCACTTTTCATCATTTTTTGAGATGCCTTGACGTCGCCCTGTCCCTGAGAATCCTCAGGCTAGTTCCTCGAGGCCAGGGAAGTACAAAGTGAAGGGGGCGAGCAGATTAATAGGTTTAGGGTCCAGTATCACATCCCCCCATATGTAGACATAGAGGATTATAACTCGGCTTCGCATTCCCGTACTTTCAGGATCGAGGATGAAATGTCATTTTATACCAAAACCATCATAGAGAGCAAAATTAGGTTCCCTCTGCCCCCTCTACTCCTCCAATTCCTCTTCCATTTCCATCTCTTTCCCAGGCAGTGTTGCCTTAATGTCTTCAGGATAATAATGAGAGTCTTAGAGCTCAACAAACGTCTCGGGATAAATGTTAGGTTGAACGATATCCTCTTTTGCTACTCCCTCTTGAGGGTCATGCCTCAGTAAAACTTCTACCTCAAAGCCAGGGACTCATCAATGTACCTCGTAACTCACCTTCCTGACTTAGACAAAGGGTACAAGGATGACCTACTAATCTTCAAGGGATCCTGGCAGAGGGGCGTCGGTCCTAAATACAACAGTCTGTTATGCCCTTTGGAATGGAGAACGACAAGTATGTCGGCTTCTTCAAGTCTATTATTTTGTTCTTGAAATTTTTTAGAAGTGTTCATAACTCCCTCTCCTCTCTTTTTTTGTGTAGACGTCTCCGCTCTGGAAACAGCTCCTCCACTTCGGTCCTTGGTAAACTTTACCGACCTCGTCACTGTTTGGAGATTTGTTGGTGACTACGGGTTCGACCGGGCTGCTCACATTCTTCTGAACTACACTCCCGGATATAAAAAGTTTCCACAGCTCCCCCAGCCTTTCGAGCCTTCTCGGTGGTCTGAACTCTTCGATTAGGCTGCGCAACAAGAGGTCGAGGAGAATTTGGAGGAAGACCGCGACCAGGCTACAGAGGCGGAAGTAGAGGGTGTTGTTGAAGTTGAGGAGTTCGGGGCCAGGGAGGCTTTTGTTCTTTCGTACGCCGAAGTAGGGACTTCGGGGAGAGACTCGTGGTATGACTTCTAAATCCTGCAATCCTTAGACGAGGAGAACGCCCTCGAGACAGCCATGTCGAACACGCCTCGCATAGACCTGGGGTTCCTGAGGCAAAGGCAGGCTCTCGCTGCCGGGAGGGGGCATGGGTTAACCAGCAGGGCCCCATCTGCAGGGACCAACGCCACCCCACCTTCAAGAGCCATTGGTCGAGGTCAAGTGCGTGACCGAGATCCTCAAGTAGAGAAGGAGAGAAGGATCAAACAAAGGCACGATGGCCTTGGCAGGGGATCCAGGGCCCCCTTCGCTCAGCAGCAAAGCGGGAGAGGTCGTGAGTTAATTCTTCCTCCCCAACAGCAACAACAACAACAGAGGCAACAACAACAGCAATAGCAACAGAGGCAGCCTCCACCTCCCCCTCCACAGACGGTGGAAGCCATAGAGTGGATCCCTCGGGCCACTAATCACATGAACCGAGTGATCAGGGTTGATGACTCCATTTTGCAGGACCCCCATGTTGCCAACGCAGTGGGTGAGACGCTGCACTTCGAGACCGACATGGTGGCTCATAGGGCACGATCAACGAATACGTTGTTTCGTTCTATCATTCAGAATTCCCTAGTGGTAAGTTCATCTTCGCTTTAGTCTTTTCTAGTCGTGTTACTTTTTATTGATAAGCCCTTTCCTTTGCAGGCCACCCAATAGATTTCCATAATCGCTGCGCGGTATCATGTAGCTAGGATGGACCTCCAGCGGGTTCAAGAGCAGAAGGAAGAGGCCGAGGGAGCCCTGGCCAGTGCCAAGGAGGATGTAGCTGCCAGGGATTCCACTCTCGTGGGACAGGCTGCTCAGAATAAGCAACTCCTCAAGGATGGCGAATTGGCGAAGGTCAGCGCTGAAAACCTAAGTGCTGCCTTGGCCGACGCTGAGAGGAGGATTACAGAGCAGATGCAGCGGCTCTCTGCGGTAGAGGAGAGGGCCGTCGGTTCAGAGGAGAACTGTCTGGCTCTGACCCAGGAGTTGGACAGGATCAGGGCTGAGGCAGAGAACAGGAAGTCCGAGGAACAACTCTGAGAGGAGTTTGCCGACGATGTGCTGCCTGCGCTTGAGGAAAATAGCAAAGAGTTCTTCAAGAAGGGGTGGGATGAGGTGCTCCAGTCTACTGGGATCCTTCCAGACTCTTCGCTCTTCCAAATGCATAACTACATGCAATCGACAGAGATGGAGCAGGCCGAGGCCAAGACTGCTGCCGAGGGTGTGACTCCAACGCCGATGCAAGTTTCGGCAGACCCACCCGAGCCGGTAATTTTGGATCTATCCGACGAGGTTCTGTCGGACCTAGCCCCTGACCACAATATTCCTCAGACTCTCCCTATTGCTGATTCACTCCCAGCTCTACCTACCCCGAAGCTGCTCAGCCCTTTTGCACCGATTCGCCTTGCAGCAATGTGTTGGAGATGCTTGGGGCCAGATGAGACTTTTTGCCCCCCCTTTTTTTCTTTGGAGCTGTACTCCTTTTCTCCTTTTTGTAGCTCTTGGGGACGCAAAGTCCCTCTTTTGAAATGAAAATTTTTATTTGTTCTTGCATTTTCTTTCGTGCATTCTCTTCTTTTTTTTTCTTTTAACAACCTTGATATCCCCGACACCTGGGGAGTTATTCTGTCGGTCCGCCTGATTGGTTTAGCTTCATCATTGCTAGGGACCGTACGCATCCGCGGGGGCTTGCCCATCGTGAAAGTTTATTCGTACTCTTTATTTCGAAGCACGAGTCTTTGAACTCTAGATCTAGGGCCTTACCTTCCAGGGGGCTTGCTCCAGTTTTTCCTTCGGGGAGCAGGAGTCCTTGAACTCTGTCCCCAGGGCCTTACCCTTCCAGGAGGCTTGCTCCTGTTTTTCCTTCGGGGGCAGGAGTCCTTGAACTCTGTTCCCAGGGTCTTACCCTTCCAAGAGGCTTGCTCCTTCTTTTTCCTTCGGGGGCAGGAGTTCTTGAACTCTGTCCCCAGGGTCCTTACCCTTCCAGGAAGACTTGCTCCTGTTTTTCCTTCGGGGGTAGGAGTCATTCAACTCTGTCCCATGACCTTATCCTTCCAGGAGGCTTACTCCTTATTTTCTGTTGGGGGCAGGAGTCCTTGAACTCTGTCCCCAGAGCCTTACCCTTCCAGGAGGCTTACTCCTTATTTTTTCTTTGGGCAGGAGTCCTTGAACTCTGTCCCCAGGGTCTTACTCTTGTAACTTAGCCGTTGATGAGTACTGAAAGAAATAATAGTCAAAAATAGTATTTTTTTAGATTTATCACATTCCAAGGTCCTATTACAGATTTTCCTTCCATATCTTCTAATCTATATGACCGGGAGCCTCCGATAGATACCACTTTGTAGGGCCCTTCCCAGTTAGGTCCCATTTTTTCTTCTGCTGGGTTACGGGTATTGGCTGTTATCCTTTTGAGGACCAGATCACCGATTTGAAACTCTCGCGCCTTGACCCTTTTGTTGTGAAGTTGAAAAATCTTTTTCTGATACTTGGCTACTCTCAAGGCGGTTATCTCCTTTCTTTCCTCTGCTAGATCCAAATCCAGTCCGAGTTGACGGTCGTTTCCCCCTGTGTCGAAGGCCTGCGTCCTTATGGTTGGAAGCCCCACTTCTAGAGGTATGATTTCTTTCATTCCGTAAGTCAGGGAGTAAGGGGTTTCTCCTGTTGAGGACCGAGGGGTGGTTCTATACGCCCATAAAATGTTCAATAGCTCATCCGCCCATTTTCTCTTAACTTTCTTCAATCTCTTCTTGATCCAATTGATAATTATTTTGTTGGAGGCTTCTGTTTGCCCATTGGCTTGGGGTAGACAAGGGGTGAAATAGAAATTACAAATTTCAAGTTGCTCGCAAAAAATTTGAAACACCCGCTAGTGAATTGAGTCCCGTTATCGGATACAAGTGCTCGAAAAATTCTGAATCTGATGACTATGTTTCCCCAGACGAACTTTTTAGCATCTATGTCGTAGATGTGAGTCAATTACTCTGTCTCAACCCACTTGGTGAAATAATCCGTCGCCACAATGAGGAACTTCTTGTTTTCAGGAGCCTTAGACAGGGGTCCAACTAAGCCGAGCCCCTACTGGGCAAATGGCCAAGGGCTAATCAAGTGGTGCAAGTCTCCCGCGGATTGTTTGATTGTTGGGGAGAACATCTGACATTGGTCGTATTTTTAGACATATGCGTGTGCGTCCCTTTGCATCTGCGACCACCAATATCCTTGAGACATGATACGGTGTGCCATGAATCGCCCCCCAAAGTGCCCCCCACATATTCCTTCGTGTACCTCATAGAGGAGGTCTTCCACCTGATCCTCCTAGACGCATAGTAGGTAAGGTCCTAAGAAAGACCTTCGATATAGCTTCTGATCCAGAGAGACCCAAAACCTCGGGACTTTAAGTTTTATCTTCTTGGCTTCCTTTGAACACTCTGGGAGGTCTGCTGTTAGCAGGAACCTGAGAAAAAGATCAATCCAGCTAGGCGGCTTGTGTGTGTCCTGAACGGCCATTGCCTCGAGGGCTTGATCTATGTAGGAGGTGAGAAGGTATTCTATGGTGACTCTGCGCGACTAAGAGGACTTCAGTGCCGAGGCTAGGCAAGCCAGGCCGTCGGCGTGCACATTCTTATCTCGGGATACTTGTTTGATCTTAATCTTTCTGAACTTGCAGATTACAGTTGTTGCCTTGTGATGGTAAGCCTTCATCCTAGGGTCCCTTGTCTCAAATTCTCCGTTAACTTGATTGACTACCAGCATGAAATCGCAATATACGATCAATTTCGTAACTCTAGTTGCCTCGGCTAACCGAAGTCCTGAGATGAGGGCCTCATACTCAGCTTCATTATTGGATGCTTTGAATCCTAGCCGAACGGCCTGCTCCGTGACCATCCCATCTAGAAAGACTAGCAAGATACCAATTCTGGACCCCTTACTGCGAGGAACCGTCCACACATAAAAGCCATGATGATCCCTTATAATTCGTTGGGGACACTATGCCGGGAGGAGGCAGTCTTTCTGAAACGGGAGGTTCCCCTGAAAACTCTGCTATGAAGTCCGTCAACACCTGACCCTTTATAGCGGTTCGAGGTTTAAAATGAATGTCGTGTCCCCCAGCTCCACTGTCCACTTGAAAATCCTTCCAGAGAGGTCTGTCTTTCTCAAAATGGCCTTTAAGGGCTGATCAGTAAAGACGGTAATTGGGTGCGCCTAAAAATAATGCCTTAATTTTCTTGCAGTTGTGATCAGGGATAGAGCCAGTTTCTCTAGGGGCAGGTATCTTGTCTCTGCGTCCAGGAGCGCCTTGCTTATGTAATAAATCGATTTCTGGTGGTGCTCATGCTCACAAATAAGTACCCCGCTGATGGCAAATTCTGATACAGATAAGTACAAGAAGAGCATTTCTCCCTGGATAGGGACAGATAGGGTCGGGAGAGTCCTGAGGTATTCTTGATTCCTGTCAGGGTGTCTTCGCACCCCTGGCTCCACATATCTTTCCCAGCCTCCTTAATGGCTCCAAAAAAGGGTTTGTATTTGTCTGAGGAGCACGAGACGAAACGGTTAAGTGCTGCCAGTATCCCCGTGAGTTTTTGGACTTCTCGGACAGTTTGGGGGCTCCGGATGTCTAGGATCGCTTGAATTTGATCCGGGTTAGCTTCGACTCCTCGCTGACTTACCAGATATTTGAGAAATTACCTGACTCCACTCTGAAAATGCACTTTGCGGTGTTCAGCTTTAGTCCATACTCCCTGAGGGTGGAGAAGGTATCTGCCAAATCTACTAGGTGATCACAGCTTCATTTGCTCTTCACCAACATATCATCAATGTAGACCTCCATAGTGTTGCCGATCTATTTTTTGAACATTCAATTCATCAGTCTCTGGTATGTTGCCTCGACGTTCTTTAGCTCAAACGCATCACTTTGTAATAGTAAACTCCCCTTGGAGTGATAAACGTTGTCTTTTCTTGATCCGGGGGTGGAGAGGGATCTGGTGATATCCTGCTCGGGCATCCAAGAAGTCCATGCGTTGATATCCGGCAGTGGCATCTACTAACTGGTCCACCTTGGCAGGGGGTAGTCGTCCTTGGGACATGCCTTGTTTAAATCAGTGAAGTCTACGCAGACGCGCCATTTTCTCCTCTTTTTCTTCGCGCAAACTGTGTTAGACAGCCATTCCGGGAACTGTACCTCCCGGATGGTATTGGCCTCTAGGAGTTTATCGATCTCTTCGTTGACCGCTCGGGCGTGGTGCGGCGCCATGCGTCGTGACTTCTACTTTACTGGCTTATGCGCCGGGTCAACATGCAGCTTGTAGGTGATTATTTCAGGATCCAATCCCTTCATCTCCGTTGCGTTCCAAGCGAACACGTCTGTATTTCCCCTCAATAAGTCAATCATCTCCTCCTGTTCGCTGTGGGCATCGCGGTTCCAACCAAGAAGTACCTTTCCTCTTCTCCCTCCACCAAGGGCACCTTTCAGAGGTCCTCCACCAACTATTCCGTTGGGTCAATTCGGGAGTCATCCATTCTTGGATGCCCGGACTGTGATTGCTATTTTTTTAGGATCTCTTCCGGAGGGCGCTCCTTCTCTTGGGTGAAAACCCCCGCCTTATAGCCGAGTAAAAACAGTTCTTCGCAAACGCTTGATCCCTTCTGGAGTAGCAAATTTTAATTTTTGGTGATAGGTGGAGTGTACCGCTCCCAGGACATGCAACCATGCTCGTCCCATTATCACATTATAGGGAGAGTTCGTATCGATCACCACAAACTCCGTATTGATGGTGAAGGGACTTGTGACAACTGGCAATGTGATTTTGCCTATAGGCAAGACAAATGAGCCGTTAAATCCGACGAGAGGCGTCTTGACCTTGGTAAGTTCCTTGAAGCCGAAACTCATCCGCTTTAAAGTATCTGAGTACATCACTTCCGAGGAACTCCCGGAGTCCACCAACACCCTCTTGACGTCGAACTTGTCTATCTTCAGGGTTATGATCAGGGCGTCGTTATGGGGAGTCACCAGGTTCGCCAAGTCCGCGTCGGAGAACGTGATGCCCGGCTCGGTAATCCTGGTCCTTTTGCTGGACGGCCCCCCATCACTCTCGGTAATCTTTCTCGTAAATGCTACTCTTTTGAGATCGGACTCGAGTTCTTGGACGTTGGGCGATCTAGTGGACATACATGGATCACGTCTATAAAATTGTCTAGCTCCCCGGCCAGGACGGGGGCGTGTCTCTCTTCCGACTCAGGTTCTATGTATTCTTTTAAGTAACCGTCCCAGACCAATTTTTCCAAGAAAGACTTATATACTCTGCAACTTTCGGTGCGATGGCCGAAATTCTGATAATAGGAACACCTGACCTTTTGATTATGGGTGGAGGGATCGCTTTGTATTCTAGGCGGTCACTTGAAGAATGGCTCATGCTTGATCTTATGGAGCAACTTGTAGATGTGTTCTTTGAACATAGTCTGAACACCTTTGAATGACCCTCCCAGAGGGGGTAGCAGCCCCTTTCGAGGAGTATCCTCCCGCTCCCTTTCTTTTCTCTTAGGTTAGAGGGTTCTGCCTTTGCTGTTTCCCATTTTGTCCTCGATCCTAGAGTATTTGTTTATCCGGGCCATCAACTCGCCCATATCAGAGGGAGTTTTTTTGGTCAGAGATCGGTACAAGTTCGTGTCCCTTGCCAAGTCGAGCCTGAAAGACGTCGCTGCCATGACTTTCGAGCAGCCCTCTACCTCATTAACCTCTTCCCAGTATCGGATGGCATACTGGCGAAGGGTCTCGGATTCCCTTCGTCTGACCATTATTAATGATCCAATGTCTTTAGGCCGCTTACTCCCCGTAATGAATCGGGCTAGGAACTGCCTCGTTAACTCTTTCCATGATCCAATGCTGTTGGGGGGAAGAGCCTCGAACCACTTCATCGCCGAGTCCTCCAAGCTCATGAAAAACACTCGGTAGAGAAACCGTTGGTCTGAATGATACAAGGACATCATTTGCTTGTATTGTCTAAGGTGGGCTTCGGGATCGGACCGCCCATCGTAAGTTTTGAACCTTGGCACGACAAACTTTTTTGGAACCTCCATTTCTCCGATATCCCTGGTAAAGGGTGATTGTATGACCTCGTCTTTGACATTATCCTGGACAGCCTTACCCTTTCTCCTGGATTCCAACTGAGCTTTGAGATCAATTTCCTCCCCAACGGGATATCTTCTGAGGTCTCCGGATTCATTGATGGGGTTCCCCTTTTTCGAGCGTCGCGTGAAAAGGGTTGAATCCTCCTCGGACTCGTCTCCCTTCCTCCGCCTTGACAGCCCTCGCCGGAGGTCGTTCAGGGCTAAAGCCTTGCCTTCCTGGAATAGTCGTCGAGGGGGTGCTCATTGGCTCTTGGGCGTTTCGGGGTCCTGGAGCCTTCAGCCTTGTTATTTAAATGATTCCTCAAGTCCTCAGTTTCTGCTTCTCAGGCGGGGAGTCCACGAGAAGGGAACGAGTCCCTCGACCCTTCACCGAAGGCGGCGAATTCGTTGAGCCAGCTTAGGATGCTCACATTGTCTTTTTTCAACTGTCGTAATCGATCCCTAAACTTTTCTTCGATCACCTCCGCCAGTTGACGAGCCAAGGGGGCGGATTCTCCTGACCTGATGCCCATACTAGTTTGAGGAGTAAGCCCCCTTGACTGAATAGAGACATTTCTGTTGTCATCAGCGTGACCCTTCCCTCCATCATGACGAGGAGCCTGCAAATCGAGACTTCTTTGCTGGGGACCTTTCCCCTTCTGTCGAATATTCACCATGGTCACTGTCCTTTTTAGAGAAAAAACTAGAAAAACTAGTCGTTTCTCACAGACGGTGCCAGATTGTGCGTGCAGGATCTTGTATAATATAAACACGAGAACAGATCTCTCCCGTGGTGAACTCGAGTCAGTCAATCGAATGGTCAACCTTGCTGTTTGGAACAGACTGTGAGGTCCGGTGGTGGCCTGGAACGGTAATGGGTGACTTTTGTGGATCAACGGAGCGGTGCAGTAAGGCTAAGGGAGGTTCCTGGAACAGAGAAAAATGAGTTAGGAGGGCGCCGAAATGTTCTCTGACGTATCCCTTCCGACGATCAAGTCAATTTTTGAGAGAGGGGAAGGAGAAAACACTATGTATCTCTTTGAGAAAAGGTCTTTTGTTGCATACCGTCTTGCCTTTTATGAGGAGTATTTATACCTTAAAAACTCATGATTGCTGTCAATTTGGTCAGTAGGTGATCATTAGATACGGGTAACGTGTACACTAATTCCTATGCGGAATGTCTTCTCTCTTAACTGCTCGGGACCCCCAGCAACCAATGTTTCGTCATCGACCTGCCGAGTGTTTAATGAGTTTCTCTCGGCAAGGATGTAATAAATGCCCAGTCATAGGGACATTTATTACCTTTCACTTTTGAACTTTCCTGCATTAAATGCTGTCTCATCAAGGGAATGATGCACTAAATGCTTGCTTTCCCAAGTTGTGTGTCAGCAAGGGCATCTCGGTCTATTTGTCTCTAATCTAACAGAATATGTCACGCGCCCATTCTCCATTGGTTGTGTCATCTGTCTTCTTGTGCCTTCTGACACCAATTGTGTAAGACGAGGTCATGATGGCTAACCTAGCCTAATCTAGGCTAGTGACCTGTACATTAATAGCCTCTGCAGGAGCAGAAAACGCCAACCTGAATGGATACATCTCGGTACCGAGGGAGTGGTACATGTATGGACCGATGTACCCCATATTCAACCGAGGGATACGTGTCGGTACGCAACGTAATGGGTGTCGTTAATCCCTATGAACAGTACCTTGGGGAAGAGGGACTTATGAACCAACGAGTACGTGTTGTGATCACAATAACAAGAATATACTGATGCCGAGGACACGTGTCTTCATCTTAGAGTATTTGAAAATGTCCCATCAAGTTTCACTCAATCTACGAGCATCAGGGGTCGGTGATTAAACCTTGCAGCCAACATGAAACAACAACAGCAGCAAATAGAACTAGCATGATACTAAATTATTGGAGTGGATATGTCTGTGCCACACATTTTATAATCCTGATAAAGCATATAGTCACTGATGATAGGGTAGAATGACTGAAAAAAGATTCATGTAATATATTTCGACTATTAGAACATAGCTTTATTTTCTTTTTTTTTTTGGTGATAAAATAGTTTTATTGAGTATTTCTTGTTTTTAGAATTGTAGAAATTAGTAATTACCGGCCTAACTAAGTCATCAAATGAGATCAAGTTATATCTCAATATGTTGAAGTTGCAGAATTATAATAAATAATATATCAATGTAATTTTTTAGTCCGTAAATATAAGTTCAATGTATCGACATGAACGGCATATCACCAATAATTTCACCAATAATTTCAATAGAGTTGGGACCGGATTGTTTGTGTAAGTGGATAGATGCATGACAGGAGTGAGATTTAGGTTCAGTCAAGAGTCACGTCCAAAGTTTTGCCATCATCAAGCACTACCACAAATTAAAAAAAAAAAAATAGTTCTCTCAGCTTGAACCACTTGTTCATGTTGCGTGCTATCCCCCCACCCCCACAAAAAAAAAAAAAAGAAAGAAAAAGAGAGTTTTATCCTCCATTAAGGTTGATGCATGACAGGAGTGAGTCTTGAACCACTTGTTCATGTTGCGTGCTATCCCCCCACCCCCCCCCCCCCCCCCCCCCCCAAAAAAAGAAAAAAAGAAAAAGAGAGTTTTATCCTCCATTAAGGTTGATGCATGACAGGAGTGAGTTTTGGTCCAGTCAAGAGTCACGACCAAAGTTACTTGTTCAAAACGCAATAAACTTGAGTTCGACCGATGGACGTAGTTTGTCAATGACCCATGTAGAATAGGTGGCAACAGATTATTTAAGATAAGTTGATTATCGTGTCTTTAAAATATAATGAAAAGTCAAAAAATAATAATAAAAATAAAATATGTCAGACTTGAAATTTCATGTATTACTGTATTTAATTTGAATTGGGCCAACAATCGAGGCTTATCACTTTATTATGAACTCTACAGTTTTGTATCAAAGTTTATCGTTTAGGCCATCAAACTCATATTTTTGTTGTCTTATGAAAGATTTCAAATTAATAATAAATAGGAAATTCTAAATTCAACATTGTTATTTTTGTTAGAATCCAGACGACATATACTTTTATGCTAATTAAAAAAATTGCATATTTTCATTGTTTATATTTTTTATAATTTGTATTGCTCTTTTGTACTACGGATTATTAATTTAATAATATTATATTTCAGAATTTTTTCTATTTTCTTTTGAATTCAGAGTTTTATTTTAGTTCGATATTAATCCTAGTATTCTTTATGTTTCTTGTTCCACTTGATTGTATATATAGTTTGTTTACTCTTGAAAATACAAAAAACCACATGGTCGGGGCAAGCAAAAAAAAAGGGGGGGTTTTGTGAGCTAGTTCATAATTTGTCACTTAATTGTGAAAAAATATTCAGTACAAAATATTTGTATAGATAT